>JANHFF010000154.1:0-150000 GCA_024542945.1 allo-octoploid hybrid of Carassius auratus x Cyprinus carpio
TATTCATGGGTCAAATTAAATATAAATAGCACATTAAAGTTAAAAGTTACACCCTTTTTGTGTGCGTGCTGTACAGGTCTGGTATAAAGAATGTTTTTGCTCAGGAAGAAAAAAAAAACAAAATGGTGGGAACATTGGTTGTAAACAATAAATGTTATCAGTTTATGTGAAACAAGTGTGATAATAATACCTTATTGCTTTCTTGTGTAACTCAAAATATAACAATATTTTTTTTACAATGAACCATAGAAAAAGTGTGAGTTTAGACCTTACATAACTGCATAATGTTACAGAGTAAAATGTTGAGCCAGGAAGTGGTATATGTTTCTTTGCAAGCTTTGGAGGTGCTGATGGAAGCGATTTACTGGATTTATGCTTTAATAATCGTACTGAATTTATCCATATGTGGTTTTTGATAAAAATGTGATTCTTACTGGTTTGCTCAGAATTATACACTTTTATGAAACCTACCTATATTTAAGTGTTGATAAAAAAAAATAATGCTTTAAGCTAGAATAAAACAGATTTGATCTTTATTTTGGTGTATAGCACATTCAAATATTTTTAGAGCAAAATACACTGTAGATCATCAAATTTGAGTGAAAATCATCAAAATCTCTGGCGGTGGCTGGCAACTTAAAGAGTTAAGAGTTAAATTGGTAGTTCACACAAAAATGAAAATTTGATATTTACCTGCTTACACCCCGGGCATCCAAGATGTAGGTGACTTTGTTTTTTCAGTAGAACACAAACAA
Organism: allo-octoploid hybrid of Carassius auratus x Cyprinus carpio; assembly: GCA_024542945.1. NCBI lineage: Eukaryota > Metazoa > Chordata > Actinopteri > Cypriniformes > allo-octoploid hybrid of Carassius auratus x Cyprinus carpio. The sequence continues at coordinate 756 of JANHFF010000154.1, forward strand.
AGATTTTAAACTCAAACCGTTGCAGTTTGTCAGTCATATAATGGAAGTGAATGGGAATCACCTCTTTGTTAGTCAAAAAACTTAAAACCAAATTAAACCCTGTGGCTCGTGACGATACATTGATGTGTATAGACACGAAACGATCGGTCTGTGCAAGAAACTGAACAGTATTTATATAGTTCTTTCTTTATGGCAGATCGCAGAATTATAAGTGCATTACTGCCACCTATCTCTCAAATGGACCATTGACACTCCTAATTGAGTGAACCATCCCTCTAAGTGTCCCCATGTAAGCAATCCAGAGGCGACAGCGGCAAGGAACCAAAACTCCATTGGTGAAAGAATGGAGAAAAAACCTTGGGTCAAACCAGGCTATCCTCTGGCCAGAGGAAATCAGCAGTTCAATTCCAGGCTGCGGCAAATACACATTGTGCAGAGGACTATTCTGGTTCCTGTGGTCTTGTCCTGGTTGCCATTTAGGAAACAAGGTCTTCACTGGGGATCTTTCTCTGGGGCTCATCTAGTTGTCCTGGTCTCCACTGTCTTTCAGGGCTGTAGAGGTCCTTTCTAGGTGCCGATCCACCATCTGGTCTGGATACTTACTGGATCCGGATGACAGCAGTGACCATCTGATCTGGATACAGACTGGATCTGGTGGCTATGGTGACCTCGGAATAAGAAAGAAACTGACTAATATTAGCGTAGATGCCATTCTTCTAACAATATAACAAGTACATCTGGTGTTATGGGAAGTGTTCCCAGTTCTGGTTGTCCTAATTAACCCTCTGAAGTCGATTAACGCGTATACACGTTATGAGGCATTTTCTCCTGATAACCCAGAAAGAACTTAAATTACACTTTCAGTTTTGATTGTACAGATAAGAGCAATACATCAATCAAATCTGTAAAGGGTCTACTTTTTTTGTATACAGACATAATAACAACAAAACTTTGTGCACTTATAAAATAAAGATAACAAACCAGGAGTGCTGTCTGCAGCCTTTGTCCGCGCTGATCTTCATTTACAAACGCGTCATTAAAATGAACTGTAACTCAGTGAATACTCAACACAGAGACATGAGAGAGATATCTATAGAAAGCCTGACACGTCTACTTTTAAACTAAACAAGTGCTGCCGAAAACAAATATTCTGTGATAAAGTAATCCATATGAAAACAACGCGATTTCGGTTTTTCACGTCTCCCTTCATTATCTTCTAATGCGACCACGCCCCGGTGCTGAACGCGCTATTCAGATTCTAATGTTTCACTGAAGTGCGCGGCTTAATTACGCCCACACAACAGAAGACAACGCAGCGAGATTGTTCTTCAGGTTTTTTTTTATTTTACTGTTTGCTTCGTGATGAGAGGAATAAGACATAATTCACCCCAAAAAGATGTGATGTGGTTGAGGATTTGAGATTTGGATTTCCTCAGAAAAAAAGAATGAAGCACTTTATTCAGCAGAGATCATAAACATGAGTAAGTCTCTTTGTATTTATTTATATACTTGTAGTAGTTTTCACATAACGTGTAAACATTTTACAAGTTAGACTTTTTCCAAAGACTTTTTCCGAACTATAATTCCTGACTAAATGTATAATCAAGTGAAATATTATGAAGTTTCAATAACAATATACACTACTATACCATTCAAAAGCTTGATGTAAATAATATAAATGTAACAAATAAATGTAACTGTAACAAATGTAACAAACAATGCTGTTCTTTCAATTTATCCCCCCTAAAAAACCTGAAAAAATATTCTCAGCTCTTTTCAACATTAATAATAATAATAATAATAATAATAATAATAATAATAATAAATGTTTTTTGTAGAAAATAAGATTGTTAAAAGGATTTCTGAAGGATTGTGTGACTGGAGTAATGATGCAAAAAAAAAATCAGTTTGAAAGTCAGCTTTGATTGTTCCTAATAAACTGTTTAACTGCACTTAAAGTGAATATTAAATTATGTTGTGTGATAATTAAATATATTCTAAATAAACTACAAACATAAAATTATATACATTTATTTTGTCCTCACATTCTTTCTTGTAACTCTTCCCCTCTCAGTGACACAGCTGACTGAATGGCTCATTATGCAGCTCATTATGTGGGTCTTTGTCTTCTCAGGTGTGAATCACAATGATATTCTTGATAGTTGACGCCTACTCGCATATGACTTTTACAGACAAAAACTGTCTTAGAAAATTTAAATCAATATATTGTTTTCTGTAAGTGAGTAAACAAGATGATTTTCACATCATTTAGAAAGAAAAATTCTAGGCTACAAGCTCCAGTTCTCAAAAGTCCTGGGAACCAATGTTCTGTATGTGTTTTATTGCCTTATTCAAGTGATTTAACATTTTTAGTTTTTCACTAACCACGCATAACATTTTTTTTTTCTCAAAAACACAATCATGTACATACATGCTGCTCAGATATTATTATTATAGCCCAGTTTGTGCTGATTACAGTGAGATTAGACTTTAGCCATTTAGATATTTATAAGAAACTGAAAAAAAGCACAAATGTCAGGGCATGACAAAACTTCTCCAGGCCCCCAAAATACCCTTAGACTCCAGAGGGTTAACGCCCGTTAATACATGCCAGAGATGCTGAAGACGGACGCACAGAGAAAAATACTGTAGCAGGCAGATCACTTACTGTTCATGATGCACGAACTATTGGAATAAATCCTCAACATTGATTTGGGGGTTTATATGAATGTGTTTCTGAGGGGTGTTTCTTTTTTTTTTTACCCAGTCATTTAAAAATAACACATTTCAGAGCTGTAACAACAACACCGTGATACCGTTAAACCGTGATGTTTTTACTTAAGGTTATCATACCGTTAAAATCTCATACCGGCCCATGCCTACTCTAAAATAAAACTTATTCTAATTGATATTAATAATAATATCCATAAAATTATTAATATCCAAAGTATTATACTCATCCACTTGCAGATCTGTCGTTGTTTTCTCAGCCTTTTGATGGTTTCTTTTGCTTCCCCCAGTTCCTCCAAAAGGCTTTCAAGCGACGCTGTTTTCTTCATTTTCCTGTAAGTAAAGGTTAGTTCTGAGGCTCAATTACAAGCCGCCTGGTAGCAAGTAGAACTAGCAGTTTCCTTTTTGAGTTTTTGGGCATAACGGTCTGGCAAAATCTATTCTAATTCCCTGTCATTTTTGTTTCCTTACAACCTTTAGCTATCATGAACTTTATGCATATCTGGCATTCCTTTCTCACCTCCCTATAATGATTTCTCCAGTTAGGGATGTTTAGACTTCTTAATCTAAGTTCCACTTGGATCTTTTTTACACTGGGATGGTTAAGCTTATTATGCAGTTTTTGAAATAACTCTATTATTTCCTTGATTTTCACTCGACCTATTAGTTTATCTATCTGTCGATTTCCTTCAGCAGATTCATTATTCTGCTGTGTATGGCTAACCTGATGGTAAATATGAGCTTTTACTTTCTCCAGTAAATCAGCTATATTTTTGAAATTTTGAAATTTGAAATTTATGCATTTAGCAGACGCTTTTATCCAAAGCGACTTACAGTGCATTCAGGCTATCAATTTTTACCTATCATGTGTTCCCGGGGATCGAACCCCCAACCTTGCGCTTGGTAATGCAATGCTCTACCACTTGAGCTACAGCTATATTTCTCCACTGCTTTCTGTGTGCCATCGGTTTACCTTTAGCTGTATGGAAGTCATTAGATTTTCACTTATCCAGCTCTAAATTAATTCCATCAGTAACATAATCAGAATCACTTGTTAGGACAATTTCTTTATGACCTAATTCATCATCTCTCTGAAGTGCTCTCTCAACAGCTGTCACTTCCGCTAACTGTGCGGTCCCCTGAATTTCCTCTTTCTGTCTGATCAGCTGTCCACTGAATTTAACCAAGTATCCCCACTTAACTTTCCCTGCTCTTTCACTTCCATCAGTGAAATATTTGGGTAGGTGCTTATGGTTCTCATGATACCTAGTAACTTTATCTTTCCTTTTCTTCTCCCATCTAATTGATTTTCTCCTAGAATTAAACTCCATTGATCCCGTCTATGACTATTTTCATGAGCCTGGTTCATCACTAGGTTTCTTTTTAACCTAGCCAGTTCTCCAGTCATAGAAAAAAAAAAATCACTATTGGTTGTTCTTTTGCTACAGCTTTTAGCTGCAATAATCTTTTACTCACAGCAGCTGATATTCTCTCAGCACTGTTTTTATCAAAGCACGTCATTGCTGCTTCTTGCTGATGTGTAAGAAATGCAATACAGCATTGCCCCTTTTGATTCCACAGCGTTAAAGTAACTTCCTCATTAAGTCACAGTCTCATCTTGTCGTTCTAATGCACCACTATTAAGACATATTTTGATTAATTTTAATCTAGCCTGCTCCATTTGCTCGGTCCACTGCCATTTTCCTTCCTTGGATCCCTGATATAATATTTTTTCCTCCCCAGAATATTTAGGTATTAGCTCTCTAATATAATTCAGGGTCCCTAGCAGTGACTGCAGCTGTTTCCTGTTTCTAGGGGGCCCAGACCGTTCCATTTCCTCTTAGTTCTTGTACTTGGTGTCAGACCTTTTGTATCTTTGCCAAGTTTAAATGTACTTTTTGAATAACTGTCCATACATTTTCTTAGAAGTTTTTCCAGCTCCCCTTTATCACTTAATTCTGACACTCTTACTGTTCTTTCAATATCTTTATTCTGATCCACTATTCCTAATTTTCCTTTTTTTATTAGATCATTGGGGCATAATACATTTTCTTCCCCATGAATTACATTTATTTCATTTTTTCTCCATACCTCTTTGCTTCTGGAATTACCATCAAAATCTCTACCGTAATTACCTTCATGAATTCACCATGTTTTTCTGTTGGTTTCAAGACACTGAAGTCGGTTCCTGTATCGATACGGAACGTTGTTTCATCATAAATTTTATATAGTTTTTGATCAACTTCGTCTGTCTTCATTAAGCCTTTCTAAAGTGGAGCCGATGAATCCTATGCTTCTATCAGTTCTGTACCTTTTTTCTTGTTTTTCTTTCTCTTTGTTTTGACTTCCTCTTTTTCTACACTGACTTCTTTTTTTCTGTCAGCTGTTTTTATTCTGCCTATTCTTGCTTCAGGCCTACTTTTCTGTCTCTCTGCCATAATCTGCTCTTTTTATTCTATGCTCAATTTATTCAATTATTCTGGACTTTTCTGTATTACTTTTCTCTCCACTATTCTCAGTTTGATTTTCCCTAGATTTTGGATGCTCCCTATATTTTCTCCCTCCACGGGATGTACCTTTAGGGCCAGATCTTTTTCCCCCTTTTCTCCAATTTTTATCTGCTTTTGGTTCAGGGCGAGATGAGGATCTACTTTCCATCTCATAGCGGTTGTAGGGCTTCTATTCATGGCTTGACTGTCTCGTTAGGTCTATAAACCTCTGTGTTTTATTAGTTAATTTTTCCCTGTCTGTCTGATTTATTTCTGTCTTTGTCATATCGAATTATAGCTTTTTCTAATTCTTCAGGAGAGGTCTCTGGGCCATAAAGAAGGAATTATTTTGCTCCTACTAGGGCGTTTCTTTTTACACCTTGAAAAAAAAAATTCAAAATCCCTTCTACACCTAAACCGCAATCTCTGGACAGGCTGTCAATGCTCCTACCATACGCCACTTTTCTTCAAAGCATTCCTGTTAAATTTCTTCCTTATTAGTAGGAATTAACCCTTCAAGAGTCCTAGCTAATTTTCTGCCTCCCTGCAGCCCAAATTTAGCCAAAATATGCGAGTCTACTGACTCACCAGGGGTCTCATTTCTAAACGTTGCGTACGCACAAAATGGGCATAATATATGCGTACACAATTTTCCACGCACATATTGTGATATATGAAAATAAACTTGTAAAAAAATTAAAGAAAATTCCACCGCGGTGTTTACTTTAGCCGGATTTGGCTTCCGGCTTCGCTACCGTTTGGACGTTCTTGCTTACTGCTCTACGCGTTGCTTCTTATTTCTGTACTTTTCTTGTATTTTTCTAAGATTTTACCTCAGCAGATTAGCACAGTGCTCAAACAACAGATTTTTGGCACAAATGCTAAAACTAAAAACTCATTGGGACTGGAATAATACTACAAAAAGAAGACTTTGCCTCCCACTGCCAGCAGCTTACATTCCAGAGACAGGAAAACAACTGCCTACTTTCAAACAGAAGAGAAAGAAAATGCCTCCTGTTAAATATACTTGTTGCATGAACTGCTGCAAACTTCTACAAAGGATTGTGGTTCTTGAAACAATGTTACCTATACCAAGTGTAAAGGAACAAACTGAAACTGATCATCACACAAATCGATGGCACAAACAGGGAGCGAGACCCAAAGGCGCACGAGACATCAGATTGTCACGAGTTTCTCATATTGATACTGTAGCATCCTCTACCCCAGATTCGGCTATGACAAAGCTTGTGAATACTGGTATTCTACCACCCTCTATACATCTTGAGAACAGATTTGAAGCATTAATGAATGCCCCAAATTCCCCAAAATGGTGAGGAATCGCCAAATGTGATTGAACATGGAGCAGATCATCCAGCAGCTAACACTGCTACTAACAGGCGCTCAAGGTTGAGCAGACAGCGGCATTCAGCTCAGAGTGCAGCCGAGCCCAGGACTCTGATAGTGGGTGCCTCTATTATCAGAAACATTAGTAGCAGAAATACAATAATATGCAGCTTTCATCAAGCAACAGTCTCTTATGTGAACAAGGAACTTCAGAACATTCTGATGAAGCACAAGACTACAAATCGAATCATCACCCATTTGGGGAAGAATGATATTCGAAAAGAGCAGTCAGAACTCCTTAAGAAGGACTTCAGTGAACTCTTTGAAATACATTGAAGACTAAAGGTTCAGTCGCTCTTCAGTGGACCACTCCCAGCAAGGGGGACAAATATGTTTTCACGGTTGCTTGGGCTGAACACATGGCTACAAAGATCTTGCAATATAAAAGCAGTGAATTTCATCGACAACTTCAATCTTTTCTGGGGCCATAGAAAACTGTTTAAACTGGATGGCATCCACCCATATAAACTTGGTGCTAGAGTGCTTAAGGACAACATCTACTTTTCCCTCCGTCATCCTTCAGCAGAGTGTGTCAATCCATTTAGCACACACACACCTGGTCCGAGTCGTTATGTGGTTGACACATCCCACAAGGACACTGATAACACCACACGGCCACAACAAGCACTGCTCATAGACACCATCCCGGCTGAGCCCTGCCCACAGAGCTCATCACAGACAGACTGTGATGCATCAGAACAGTACCGGAAACACCAGAGACACAGCCCATCTCACCAGACACATTAACCCTCTCTCCAGCATCTTCAACATCTCCACTCCCATGCTTCTCACAGAAAATGGAGGAACTGGTGTATGCTGGGACCAAACTCTCCCACTCTTTTGCTGCAAGCCCCCAGAAATCAACTAAAAAACGGCAGGCCCCCCAACCACCACAGCCTGTGGGGCCTGCTCCAATGAGAGCTCTCCAACTGCTGCCACAACGCAAGGGCCCAAACCCTCCATCTGCTGTAGGTGAACCAAAAACAACTGATAGCAGCTCTCAATGATATTTGTCGGGTCCCGCTATAATAGCAGCAACATTCACAAATGTTTACAGAACAAGCCAGAACCCAGTGTGCCTGTAGCTTTTTTGTAGTTTTATCATGTGATAGAAAGTCTAAGGCCTTTTCAAGCTGAAGGACTAACTCATCTAATCTGTGGCCTGTTATGCATCAAACTAAGATTGCTGTAAAGACACAAAGCACTGCCATCAGGTAAGCATTTTTAAAGTCGCTCACTGAAAAATAAATCATTTCTAATCAATGACTTAACCACAAACAATCTGGATTTTATGTTTCTAAATGAAACATGGCTAGAAGACAGCTGCAGTGCAACAATCCTCAATGAAGCAGCCCCTCCTAACTTTACTTTCATGAGTGCCTGCAGGACTGTTGGTGTAGCTACTCTATTTAAAGATGTCTATCAATGCAAGCAAGTGTCATTTGGTCAGTACTTGTCTTTTGAATATCTAGGGATTGTGTTGAAAGGCCTGTGAATAATGGAGGCCTGTGAATAATGATAAACAATGCGTGGAGTATGCATTGTTTATCATTATTCACAGGCCTCCAAAATAATCTCCAGCTTTTGTTGAAGAGTTCACAGAAATGTTATCAATGATTTACTTAGAGTTTAACTGTTTTGCAATAGCAGGGGATTTTAATTATTCACATAGATAATGCAGAAAACAAAACTACAAAAGAAATAACTGTTTTAAAACCATTTGACCTGATTCAGCATGTGCATGGACCCACACACAAAGGTGGACACATTCTAGATTTAATCATCAGTAGAGGTCTAAACATTTCATCCATTGTTATTAAGGACGTAGCACTATCTGATCACTTCTGCATTTTCTTTGATATATTGACCTCTGCTACCACTGAATCTAGATCTGTCTCTGTCAGAAAGAGTTGCATTAATGATAACACTAGTGTGCTTTTTATGGAGGCTATATCTTTAACACCAAGCATTTCTGCAGACTCTGTTGATCTTCTCCTTGATTCATTTAACTCAAAAGTTAAAAATGTTATTGATGATATTGCTCCAATAATAGTCAGTAAGAAAACAAACAGACAGAAATCAGCTTGGAGAAAATCAACAGTAGTACATTGTATGAAAAGACAATGCAGAAAAGCTGAGCGGATGTGGCGGAAGATGAAACTTGAAATTCACTTAAGCATCTATAAAGACAGCCTTCGTGCTTTAAATGTGGAACTAGCCACAGCTAGACAGACATTCTTCTCAAATCTTGAGAAGAGGTCAGACTGATTCAGCCACAATATAAAAAATATACTATGTCTAATTTTGAAGCAAATGATAGCAAAATTTTGGAAGAAATAGTGCAGCGCCTAAAATCGTCAACCTGCTATCTTGACACACTTCCCACTTCTTTTTTCAAAAGTGTGCTAAATTGTTTGTAAACAGATCTCTTAAAAGTAGTGAATGCCTCACTTCTTTTTGGGACTTTTCCAGACTCCCTGGAAACAGCAGTTGTTAAGCCCCTACTAAAAAAAGCAATCTTGATAACACCATTTTGAGCAATTAAAGACCAATATTAAATCTTCCTTTTATAGGCAAAAATTTTAGAAAAGGTAGTTTTTAATCAGCTGAACAAATACTTAAACTCAAATGGATACCTGGACAATTTTCAATCTGGTTTCCGACAGCATCACAGCACAGAGACAGCACTAATTAAGATGATAAATGATATTCGCTTAAATTCTGATTCTGGCAAAATATCAGTGCTGGTATTACTAGATCTCAGTGCTGCGTTTGACACTGTCGATAATAACATACTACTAGAGAGACTGGAAAACTGGGTCTGGCTTTCTGGGATGGTACTCAAATTGTTCAGGTCATACTTAAAAGGGAGAGGTTATTATGTGAATATAGGAGAGCATAAGTCTAAGTGGAGGTCCATGACATGTGGAGTCCCACAAGGCTTGATTCTAGCACCGCTCTTGTTTAGCCTGTATATGCTCCCGCTAAGTCAAATAATGAGAAAGAACCAAATTGCCTATCACAGATATGCTGAAGATACCCAGATTTACCTAGCCTTATCGCCAAATGACTACAGCCCCATTGATTCCCTCTGCCAATGCATTGATGAAATTAACAGCTGGATGTGCCAGAACTTTCTTCAGTTAAACAAGGAAAAAACTGAAGTCATTGCATTTGGAAACAAAGATGAAGTTCTCAAGGTGAATGCATACCTTGACACTAGGGGTCAAACAACCAAAAATCAAGTCAGGAATCTTGGTGTGATTCTGGAGACAGACCTTAGTTTCAGTAGTCATGTCAAAGCAGTAACTAAATCAGCATACTATCATTTAACCCTTGTATGATGTTCATATTTTTGTTACTCAGCCAGTGTTCGTGGGTCTGGTAGACCCGCTGCAGTTTTTGGTTTTTAATTCAACACAATCAAAAATTATATGTTAAAATACTCATTAGATGCTTACTTTATCCCAATAACAAGCAATATAAACAGCATATATGGTAAAAATTTGCCCATTACTTTTGTTAGATCACATTTATGAATTAAAGTGCTACAACCTTGTGTGGGAATGGCAGGAGCAGAAACACAAAACTCACACTTACGCTCACACTCTTACAGACTCTCTCTCTCTCTCTGTCACACAAACACACACATAAACACACAAACACATACTAATAGCAGGAGAACCGAGTGAAGGTACACATGATCTAAAATGTCCACTCTTTTACTAGCTCTGGGTCCAGTGGACCCGAACATTCTGTGTGTAATATAAATATGTAGGGGGGGGGGGGGGGGTGTACAGTGAGTGGTCAATGAAAATTTGTTCTGATATATGTTCTTCACTGAAAATGAGCCAAGGCCAATGAGTCTGAGTTTGAAAAAATAATTAATAGTATAATTTTTCTTTTGATAAAAAGTGAAAACGGGTCCCACAGAACCAAACACCATACAAGGGTTAAAAAAAAAAACATTGCAAGAATTAGATGGTTAGTTTCCAGTCAAGACTTGGAGAAACTTGTTCATGCCTTTATCACCAGCAGGGTGGACTATTATAATGGTTTCCTCAACGGCCTTCCAGAAGACCATTAGACAGCTGCAGCTCATCCGGAACGCTGCAGCCAGGATTCTGACTAGAACCAGAAAATCTGAGTATATCACACCAGTCCTCAGGTCCTTACACTGGCTTCCACTTACATTTAGGATTGATTTTAAAGTACTTTTACTCATCTATAAGTCACTCAATGACCTAGGACTGAAATACATTGCAGATATGGTCACTGAATATAAACCTAACAGACCACTCAGAGCATTAGGATCGAGTCAGTTAGAAATATCAAGGGTTCACACAAAACAAGGAGAATCTGCTTTTAGTTATTATGGCGACCGCAGTTGGAACCAGCTTCCAGAAGAGATCAGATGTGCTAAAACATTAGCCACTTTTAAATCTAGACTTAAAACTCATCTGTTTAGCTGTGCATTTATTGAATGAGCACTATGCGAAGTCCGAACTGATTGCACTGTATTTTATGTATTGCACTGTATTTTATGTATAATCATTTTCTAATTTTAAACTGTCTTAAAATCTTAAATCTAATTTAAGTCAATTTTTAAATAATTTTCAAAGTTTTTAAATTGCTTGTTTTATTTTTGTGATTATTTTTCTTCGTGATTTTTTTATTTTTTTTTTACTTTCTTTTATGTAAAGCACTTTGAATTACCATTGTGTATTAAATGTGCTATATAAATAAACTTGCCTTACCTTGCCTTACTGATCTCGGTATATTACTCCCTGGACTGATCTCCCCTCTCCTGCAGCCTGATCCTCATTAACTCTCTGAGTTACTCTTTCTATAACTGTAGTGCCTGGGTGACAGATTTTCCATAATTTGGGCAAGTTAGTTTTATCCGTTTTTTTTATTAATGCATTCACAGGGGCTGCCCCCATTGTGATTTAATTAAATCCAAAAATCCCCCCTGAGATTATTGGCACAGCCACTGACCTATAATTATTATCTCTGGCCACTTTACATATTTTGTCAATCAAAGAGTCTAAAGTGAGAACTGACGTCAATTCTTCAGCTATGTCACCATTTTGACCTTTTTTATGACCTATTGTGTGTATTACAGATTTTCCATTCGGTCCCTCTGTTTTCTGTAAGACTACATCATCTGTCTTTTTTGGAGTTTTTCTGCCCTCTGTTATTTTGCCTGATTCAGCCTGGAATCTCTGGCCTGCTCTTCTTCTAAAGGCACCAGCTACCCCATCTCTGTGCTGGAGATCTTTATTGGCTGCATTAATTAAAACACAAGCATCCTCCTCTAATTCCAAATACCCTTCCTTGAGGATAATTAGATTTCTACCTTTCCCAAAATAAGTCTTAAGTGGTTCTTCACTCTCTGACTCAGACTCATCATCTGGGCTTACAGGCATTTCCGGCTGCGTATCACTTAAATCTAGAGCATCTCTATTCCCCTCTATGCGGGGCATAAAACTGGGGGGGCTACCGATCTGCATTCGGACCCTTTCCCAGTATCTATTTCATCCAGATCATCCCAACTCCCCACTGTGTGGGATCAATCCATTCAAGTACAGTAGTCCAGCTAAATCCTGTAAAACAAAGCTGACCGTCGTCATCCTGTCCATTTTTTACTCACTTTGAGTCTTACCTGAATTTAGTTTTATCTCTTAGCAAGATCTCTTCTCTTGCGTCTAGCTCACTGAGCACTTTGTCTTTCTATATCAGGTCTTTCTCTGAACCTGTGCGCGCATACTATATATGACAAAAAGTCCCACTGGACTGCTACTGTGGTCGTGGTCTGTAAGGACTTTCCTAGGTTAAGTACTTTACGCTTACTATTAATTTAAAACTATCCTTTTTCTATATTCAAGCCCCACATGTTTGGGCGCCATGTTGTATTCTTATTCTGGCTAAAGAAATATACATAAAACCTCTATTCACATCTTTGTTTCTGACAAGCAAAGTCAATATAAAATATTGCTCTTACCTCTGTTATTTATCAGATGCAATAGAAACTTCAGTACTTCTTGCCACCAGAATCCAGTTCAGCTCAGTTGAGTCTTTGCCACTGTGGACCTTCGTAATGTAACGATACAAATCATTACAAAGCAACTTTACAGAAAATTAAGTTTCTACAATATTTAGTAGTAGCTTATCAGTGGTGACTGTCAGTTCATTTGCATATGGCAGAAATGTTCAGAAAAATCAATAAAAGACGTAAACAAACAGACGATTAACACTATTAACAGCAATTATGCAATCAAACTTATAGCAAAATGTGGTAGTTCTGTATGTTGTCTCTGGGTTAGCATCATCTGAGGTCCTCTGAGGGGTTGGCATCATCTCTTCTCAGGTGTTCTGGATCCAGACTGGAGCTTGTGTAAATCCTATTTACCACGGGATGTAAATCCCGTGGCAAAGCAGAGAAACAAATAGAGACATAATTAGCGTAGCTGCTGTTCCAGCCAAGTAAAATTAATTAGTTTAACCCAAGCTAAAGAATAATAATGCGCATTTGATCAGATATAACTGCAGTCCAAAATTATGAGATGCATTATTTGAATGCTTGGCCAAAGAGGTGTGTTTTTAATCTAGATTTAAACAGAGGAAGTGTGTCTGAACCCCAAACATTATCAGGAAGGCTATTCCAGATTTTGGGAGCCAAATGCGAAAAAGCTCTACCTCCTTTAGTGGACTTTGCTATCCTAGGTACTATCAAAAGTCCAGCGTTTTGTGACCTTAGGGAGCGTGATGGGTTGTAGCGTGGTAGAAGACTAGTTAGGTACGCAGGAGCTAAGCCATTAAGGGCCTTATAAGTAAGTAATAATATTTTGTAACTGATACGGAACTTAATAGGTAGCCAGTGCAGAGACTGTAGTATTGGGGTAATATGATCATATTTTCTTGACCTGGTAAGGACTCTAGCCGCTGCATTTTGGACTACCTGTAGCTTGTTTATTGAGGATTCAGGACAACCACCTAGCAGTGCATTACAATAGTCCAGTCTAGAGGTCATGAATGCATGAACTAGCTTTTCTGCATCAGGAACAGGTAACATGTTTCGTAGCTTGGCAATGTTTCTAAGATGGAAGAATGCTGTTTTTGTAACATGGGAAATATGATTTTCAAAAGACAAGTTACTGTCTAATATGACACCCAGGTTTTTGACAGTAGAGGAAGTAACAGTACATCCGTCTAATTGCAAATTGTAATCTACGAGATTCTGTGTAATGTTTTCTGGTCCAATAAGTAATATCTCTGTCTTATCTGAATTTAATAGGAGAAAATTACTGGTCATCCAATCTTTTACATTTTTAACACACTCTGTATAAAATAAAATAACTTTACTCTTAATAAATTACTCAGAGACTTGTTTAAAAGACGTTAAATGAATCACCATATGAAAAGTTTTTGCTTTATTCAAAAAATAACTAATAAGCAAATAATAATAAAAGTAAATGGCGTAAAGTCTTCACCCTGAATTGCAGCAATGCATGTGTTTAAACTAGTGGTGGGCATAGATTAATTGTTTTAATCTAGATTAATCTCACTGTAATCTTGGAATTAATCTAGATTAATCTAGATTAAAATGGCTCATTTGAATTCTGCCAAAGGAATTCAAAATATGTGTGCTACCCAAATATTGACTAAAAGTAAGCCAATTTCTCAAGCCAGGTGGCGCATTAGACCAGGGCCTCATCTCCTGTTTCCAAAATGCATCACGAACTGCTTGAGAAAGCTGTTCTACTATGATAATTGATGATGAAAATAAATTATGTTCAATAAGATGTACTTGTTAGTACTGATAGAGCTGTGCTGACGGGTTTGCCTTGGTTGGACTCACCCCCGATTTCCATGCATGTGTCAGCAGCGCGTTACGGCTCCGATGAGGTTTTATTACATCCTCCACACGGTGGCAACTCACACCAGAAGCGGATCAGAAGCGCCGCGGTAGGATTCGCGAGACCACGTGATTTGCCTGTCCAACACTACAGTCAATGGTCCAACATTGTTTTTCTTGATTTTTGTGTGTTCTAATATGGTTGGCTGAATATTAATGTTTTTTTTCCTGTTTAATTCTGTTTATTCCACTCCTACAACTCCTGCAATTAAATTCCACAAAACCTTTTGTAAAAAGGATCTTTGGTGTCATATAATATTGTGGGGTTTTTCAACTTTGAGGATGAACCTCTCGTCATCTATTTCTGGCCTCCTAGCAAGATATAGTAATGTGAAATACGAATGGGTGTTTATTTTGAAATGTGCATGATTTGTTGACTTCAATTTTGTATTTGCTATGCGGTTTGGACGTGGGATGCGTCAAAAATAGACTAGGCGCCTATCTTTAGCAAAGCGGCGCGGAGAGCAGCTTCTGGGACGCTTTTGAAAAGTGCCACGGCGCGTTTGGTGTAAACACAAGCTTTTACTAGAGTGGCCGCGATCAGCTCCGGTAGCCGCGTCGGAGCCGTAACGCGCCGCAAACGTGTGCAGTGGAAATCAGGGGTCGAGGTTTCCATTGGGAAGCTTCTTAAAAAAAAATTCCTGAAGCAAACCCGGCGGCTTCATTGCTGCATCCATGTTAGCACGTCACGTTTGGCATTGTAATTTCACAGTAGGCATACACACAGGTTCGAAGACTCGTTCTCGCCCCCTACAGTGCAATTCGGCTAGGTATACATATTGAAATATCAAGGTGAAAGTCATCATAGCTTGCGTAGTATAGACCCAGCTCCCAACCCCACTTTGAGAATAGATTAACGGCGATATTTTTTTTATCGCCCAATAAGAGTCTCACGTTAACGCAGCACGTTAACGCCGATAACGGCCCACCACTAGTTTAAACCATAACATTATATTGTCACAAAAAACAACATGTCCTTCTTTCCGGATGCCTTTTTTCAGTGAACACACTCACACATCCGCATGCACACACTCATAGACAGGTTGCTATGGATACAGGAAGTATGACATTTCACTTTCGTAGCAACCTCTATTAGAACACATTCATATGAAGTAATTTCTGCATGTTTTTCTTTCATTAAAGCAAATTAATCCATCTCTAGTTTTAATCTTAAACCATCTTAAAGGTGTAGGCTAAGCAAATAACAATTTCTAAACTGCATAGCATCATTTATTTTCTGATAAGATAAAACATATTACAATACAGCATTTAGAAAGAAAGTCCATACTGCAACGTAGTTGTAAAATACACTTCCTTGAACAATCATAATTCAGCTAGCAAGAGGCAGGCATACGTGACAGTTTTAACTGTACATATGTATGTATGTGTGTGTATGTATATATATATATATATATATATATATATATATATATATATATATATATGTGTGTGTGTGTGTGTGTGTGTGTGTGTGTGTGTGTGTGTATATATACACACACACACATATATATATATTTAAATATATATATATACACACACACACACACACACACACAGTGGGTACAGAAAGTATTCAGACCCCCTTAAATTTTTCACTCTTTGTTATATTGCAGCCATTTGCTAAAATCATTTGAGTTTTTCCTCATTAAATGTACACACACACAACACAGAATTGTTGACATTTTTGCACATTTATTAAAAAAGAAAAACTGAAATATCACATGGTACTAAGTATTCAGACCCTTTGCTCAGTATTTAGTAGAAGCATCCTTTTGATCTAATACAGCCATGAGTCTTTCGGGGAAAAATGCAACAAGTTTTTCACACCTGGATTTGGGGATCCTCTGCCATTCCTCCTTGCAGATCCTCTCCAGTTCTGTCAGGTTGGATGGTAAACGTTGGTGGATAGCCATTTTCAGGTCTCTCCAGTGATGCTCATTTGGGTTTAAGTCAGGTCTCTGGCTGGGCCATTCAAGAACAGTCACGGAGTTGTTGTGAAGCCACTCCTTCGTTATTTTAGCTGTGTGATTAGGGTCATTGTCTTGTTGGAAGGTGAACCTTCGGCCCAGTCTGAGGTCCTGAGAACTCTGGAGAATGTTTTCGTCCAGGATATCCCTGTACCTGGCGGCATTCATCTTTCCCTCAATTGCAACAAGTCGTCCTGTCCCTGCAGCTGAAAAACACCCGCACAGCATGATGCTGCCACCACCATGCTTCACTGTTGGGACTGTATTGGAAAGGTGATGAGCAGTACCTGGTTTTCTCCACACATACCACTTTTATCTTGGTCTCATCAGACCAGAGAATCTTATTTTTCACCATCTTGGAGTCCTTCAGGTGTTTTTTAGTGTGTCTTGCACTGAGGAGAGGCTTCCGTCGGGCCACTCTGCCATAAAGCCCCGACTGGTGGAGGGCTGCAGTGATGGTTGACTTTCTACAACTTTCTCCCATCTCCCAACTGCATCTCTGGAGCTCAGCCACAGTGATCTTTGGGTTCTTCTTTACCTCTCTCACCAAGGCTCTTTTCCCCCGATAGCTCAGTTTGGCCGGACGGCCAGCTCTAGGAAGGGTTCTGGTCATCCCAAATGTCTTCCATTTAAGGATTATGGAGGCCACTGTGCTCTTAGGAACCTTAAGTGCAGCAGAATTTTTTTTTTTTTTGTAACCTTGGCCAGATCTGTGCCTTGCCACAATTCTGTCTCTGAGCTTTTCAGGCAGTTCCTTTGACCTCATGATTCTCATTTGCTCTGACATGCACTGTGAGCTGTAAGGTCTTGTTGCTAGCATGATTAGCATGTTTCTAGCATGATTATCAAGTTACTAGCATATTGTTAGCATGAATAGCATGTCGCTTGCATATTTCTAGCATGATTGACATGTTGCTACCATGTTTCTAACATGATTAGCATGTGACTAGCATGTTGCTAACATGTTTCTAGCATTATTAGCATGTTGCTAGCATGTTTCTAGCATGATAAGCATGCGATTAGCATGTTGCTAGTATATTTCCAGCATGATTAACATTCGACTAGCATGTTGCTAGCATGTTTCTAGCATGATTAGCATTTGACTAGCATGTTTCTAGCATTATTAGCATTTGCTAGCATGTTTCTAGCATGACTAACATGCGACTAGCATGTCGCTAGCATGTTTATAGCATGACTAGCATGCGACTAGCATGTCGTTAACATGTTTCTAGCATGATTAGCATTCGACTAGCATGTTTCTAACATTATTAGCATATTGCTAGGATAGATAGATAGATAGATAGATAGATATATAGATAGATAGATAGATAGATAGATAGATAGATAGATAGATAGATAGATAGATAGATATTCTTCTAATTGTTTTGCACTGATTCGCTGGAGTGTTTTAATGTAAAGGGCTGGAGTTTGTGTGTAGACTTTTTTCCCTTCCAGTGTTTAGAAAACGGCCGCCTCGTGCTGTCAAATATTCTTTCATTTAAACCGCTCACAAACACCTGAATTTAGCTCTCTTTGTCTTCTAATGGGTGGATTGCGTGCAATCGCTGTAATATTTTATTTTTAAAAGCTCTTAAAAAACTATAAAAATGCTTTTATTGTGAGCACGATCGGACTTTACTCTCCGATCGGAGCGGTGATTTTTCTCTCGTCTTTCATATTGATCTCTGGCCAGACATCAATTATTAATGAGATCTGACCCGATAATAATAACATATGTTGTTTTAGCTTGTCAGTGTGAATGAAATGTGTATTTATTTGTCCGTTCTATCGCCGAAAAGCCAGACGTCACCGTGTTCTGTATTGCAGAGCAATCGATGCGATGTTCAGCCCTTAGACAAATAAAATCTCGCAAGCACTTATACACACTCATTTTTTTTATGTGTAAAATATGTTCTAATTGTTTTGTGTTGATTCGCTTAACTGTTTTAATGTAAAGGCTGTTGTTTCAGTATAGACTTTTTTTCCGCATGCCAGTGTTGAAGTCTCGCGCTGTCAGATAGGCTGCCGCAAATCTTTCGTTTTCCCCCTTAACAGCTGTTGGTGTGTTCTAGTGGATGGATTGTGTGCAATCGCTGTAATATTTAATTTTAAAAATGCATTAAACAAGAATAAATACGTTTTTTGTGAGCTCGTTGTGAGCCTGCACGAGAAGCCGCGCTGTCTCGAGCTGTCAAAATAGCTGACGCAAATCTTTCATTTTCCACACTTCAGCAGCTCAAAAACACCCGCTTTTAGCTCTTGGTGTGTTCTAATGGGTGGATTGTGTGCAATCGCTGTAATATTTTATTTTTAAAAGGTCTTAAACAAGAATAAATTCGTTTGTATTTTTAACCGAAAAGTGAAACAAAGGCAGACTCCTCCCTCAGTCCCGGGAATTGCTCCTGTAGAGACGCAATATTTCTCAGATAATGGGAGTCTATGGGAAATTTCTGACTTTTAATAATTAATATAAAAAAACTGTAAGTCTGATCACTCTGAAAAGATATAGCACACTTCTGCCCCCCGTGCCGCAGGTGTCTGCCAAGTTTGGGGCTTGTGGCTTTAAAGCTCTAGGAGGAGATAGGTTTGGAAAATTAAGTCTCAGAAAAAGAATAAGAAAAAGAAAAATAAGAAGTTTAAATAGCATAACAGTATGTTGGCTTGTGCCAAGCCAACATAATAACTAGATAAAAAAGTTCATCAAGACAAACTTTAAGTTGGCTTGAGAAAGCCTGACCCGAAAGTTTGAAAAGTTTAGAAAGTTTAGAAGTTTAGAAAGTTTGAAAAGTTAAAAAAGTTTGAAAAGTTTGAGAAGTTTAATAAAGCAAGTGATTAGCATATTGCTAGCATTACTAGCAAGTGACTAGCATGTCTTTAGCATGATTAGCAAAGTTACTAGCATGTTTCTAGCATGATAAGCTAGTTACTAGTATGTTGCTAGCATGATTAACAAGTTACTAGCATGTCGCTATCATGTTTCTAGCATGATTAGCAAGTGATTAGCATGTATCTAGCATGTTACTAGCATGATAAGCATGTTACTAGCATGTCGCTAGCATGATTAACAAGTTACTAGCATGTCGCTATCATGTTTCTAGCATGATTAGCAAGTGATTAGCATGTCTCTAGCATGATTAGCAAGTTATTAGCATGTCTCTAGCATGTTACTAGCATGATAAGCATGTTACTAGCATGTCGCTAGCATGATTAACAAGTTACTAGCATGTCACTAGCATGTTTCTAACATGATTATCATGTTACTAACATGTTCCTAGCATGATTAGCAAGTTACTAACATGTCACTAGCATGTTTCTACCATTATTAGCATGTTGTTAGCATGTTGCTAGCATGACTAGCATGTTACTAGCATGTTCGTAGCATGGTTAGCATGTTGCTAGCATGACTAGAATGTGACTAGCATGTTGCTAGCATGTTTCTAGCATGCTTACCAAGTTACTAGCATGTTGTTAACATGACTAGCATGTTGCTAGCATGTTTCTAGCATAATTAGCATGTGGCTAACATGATTACCATGTTGCTAGCATGTTGATAACATGATTAGCATGTTGCTAGCATGTTTCTAGCATGATTAGCATGTTGCTAGCATGTTGCTAGCATGTTTCTAGCATGATTAGCACGTTGTTAGCATGATTAGCATGTCGTTAGCATGTTTCTAGCATGATTAGCATGTTGCTAACATGTTTCTAGCATGATTAGCATGCTGCTAGCATGATTCTAGCATGCGACTAGCATGTTGCTATAGATACATAGATAGAAAGTCAGATGATAGATAGATATAGTCAGATGATAGATAGATAGATAGATAGATAGATAGATAGATAGATAGGAACACTCAGATGTTAGATAGATAGATAGATAGATAGATAGATAGATAGATAGATAGATAGAAAGATAGAAACAGTCAGATGATAGATAGACTTTCTCAAGCCAACTTAATAACTAGAAAAAAAAGTTTGTTGAGAAAAACTTTAAGTTGGCTTGAGAAAGCCCCACCAGAAAGTTTGAAGAAGTTTAAAGAAGTTAGAAGTTTAAAGTAGTTCGAAGTTTAAAGAAGTTAGAAGTTTAAAGTAGTTCGAAGTATAAAGTAGTTTAAAGTTAGATTGATAGATTAGTTGAAAGAAAGAAAGATATATTAGTTAGGAAGAATGATAGATAGATTAGTTCAAAAGAAAGAATGATAGATGGATTAGAAAGAAAGATTCATTAGAAAGAAAGAAAGAAAGAAAGAAAGAAAGAAAGAAATTGATCTTTCAAGCTGTTTTATTTCGTATTGCTTGGAGGGAAAGTAACCTTTTCTTACAGAAAAGCATTGAAAACTGCTAAATCTGATTACTTTTCGTCCCTTTTAGAATAAAACAAACATAAACCCAGGTATTTATTCAAAACAGTGGCAAAATTAACGAAAAATAAAGCATCAACAAGTGTTGACATTTCTCAACATCACAGCAGTAACGACTTTATGAACTACTTTACTTCTAAAGTCGATACTATTAGAGATAAAATTGTAACCATGCAGACATCAGCTACAGTATCACATCAGACAGTGCACTATAGATCCCCTGAGGAACAGTTCCACTCATTCTCTACTATAGGAGAGGAAGAATTGTATAAACTTGTTAAATCATCTAAACCAACAACATGTATGTTAGACCCTATTCCATCTAAGCTCCTAAAAGAGGTGCTTCCAGAAGTCATAGATCCTCTTCTGACTATTATTAATTCCTCATTGTTATTAGGGTATGTCCCCAAAACCTTCAAACTGACTGTTATTAAGCCTCTCATCAAAAAACCACAACTTGACCCCAAAGAACTAGTTAATTATAGACCGATCTCGAATCTCCCTTTTCTTTCCAAGATACTAGAAAAGGTAGTATCCTCACAATTATATTCCTTCTTAGAGAAAAATGGCATCTGTGAGGATTTCCAGTCAGGATTTAGACCGTATCATAATACTGAGACTGCTCTCCTTAGAGTTACAAATGACCTGCTCTTATCATCTGATCGTGGTTGTATCTCTCTATTAGTGCTATTGGATCTTAGTGCTGCGTTCGACACTATTGACCACACTATTCTTTTGCATAGACTAGAACACTTTGTTGGCATTAATGGAAGTGCATTAGCATGGTTTAAATCGTACTTATATGACCGCCATCAATTCGTAGCAGTGAATCAAGAGGTATCATATCGTTCACAAGTGCAGTATGGAGAACCGCAAGGCTCAGTACTAGGCCGTTACTCTTCTGTCCAGATTCGTGAGAGGCCATCCGCATTTGCGTTGGCGGCCCCGGCCCGATGGGGCACCTCAAAGTGGAAGTCCTGGAGCGCTAAGATCCAGCGAGTCACCCTGGCATTGGTGTCCTTGGAGCGGGCCATCCATTTGATGGCCAGGGCCTCCTTCTCCACGACGGCGTAGTTCCTCTCGGCCGGGGACAGCTTCCTGCTGATGTAGATGACCGGATGCTCTTCGTCTGCCTGGACTTGGGACAGGACTGCTCCCAGTCCCGCGTCGGAGGCATCCGTCTGCAACAGGAAGGGGCAGCTGAAGTCCGGAGCGCGAAGGACAGGTGCGGACGTGAGCGCTGTCTTGACCTGGCCGAAGGCCTCTTCTGCCGATGGGGTCCAGCACACTTTCTCCGGCTGCCCCTTCCTGGTCAGGTCTGTCAAGGGGGCGGCTAAAGAGGAGAAGTTGGGGATAAAACATCGGTAATAACCCGCCATCCCCAAGAAGGCTCATACCTGGGTCTTTGTCCGGGGCCTCGGGCGGATAGGATGGCCTCCACCTTCTTTTCCTGTGGCCGGATGAGACCTCGGCCGACTTGGAAGCCCAGGTACTTGGCCTCAGAGAGGGCTAGGTGGCATTTTCGGGGGTTGGCGGTGAGTCAAGCCCGCCGGAGCTCCGAGAGCACCCTCCGCAGATGATCCAGATGTTCCTCCCATGCCTTGGAGTGGATCACGACATCATCCAGGTAGGCAGCCGCGTACGCCTGGTGGGGCCGCAGGAGGATGTCCATCATCCGCTGGAACGTCGCGGGGGCCCCGTGTAGGCCGAAGGGAAGGGTCCGGTACTGCCAATGGCCACTGGGGGTGGAGAAAGCAGTCTTCGGCTTGGCGGCCTCGGAGAGCGGTACCTGCCAATAGCCCTTGGTGAGGTCCAGGGTACTGATGTACCGGGCCCTTCCCAGGTGGTCCAGCAGCTCGTCGACCCGAGGCATGGGGTACCCGTCGAATTCGGAGACTTCGTTCAGGCGGCGGAAGTCGTTGCAAAAGCGGAGGGTGCCATCCGGCTTTGGGACCATCACAATGGGGCTGGACCACGGACTCCGGGATGGTTCTATTACCCCCAACTTCAGCATTTGTTGGACCTCTTCCTCAATAGCCTGCCGACGAGCTTCCGGGACACGGTAGGGCCGTTGCCTGACGACGACTCCTGGGGGTGTCCGAATGTCGTGCTGTAGCACGTTGGTCTGCCCGGGTTGGGAGGAGAACACATCCTGGAACTGACTGACCAGGTGCTGCAGCTCTGTCTTCTGGGCCGCCGAGAGATGGGGGTCGACATCCACAACCACGGGTTCGGTGAGGCTCAGGGCAGCTACTTGGTCCCGGGTCCCCACCCATTTTTTCAGGAGGTTGATGTGATAGAGTTGCTCCGCCTGCCGCCGTCCCGGCTGTCTCAGCCGGTATGTGACCGGTCCCACTCTTTCCACCACCGAGTAGGGCCCTTTCCAGGAGGCCAGGAACTTGCAGGCGGAGCTGGGGACCAGGACCATGACACGGTCTCCGGGTTGGAACTCCCGTGGTTGGGCTGCCCGGTTGTAGTGACGTTGCTGCGCTTGTTGGGCTCTGGTGAGGTGTTCCCGGACTAACGGCATCACTCGGTCGATCCGTTCCCTCATGTGTTGGACGTGTTCGACGATGGTGCGATGAGGGGCAGGCTGCTGCTCCCACGCTTCCCGGGCCACGTCCAAGAGCCCCCGTGGTTGACGGCCGAACAGGAGCTCGAAGGGGGTGAAGCCAGTTGAGGCCTGAGGAACCTCGCGGATCCCAAAGAGCACGTAGGGGATCATGAGGTCCCAATCCCGCTTGTCCTCCGCTGCCACGCGTCTAAGCATTTGCTTGAGGGTTTGGTTAAATCTCTCCACGAGCCCATCCGTCTGAGGGTGATATACGGTGGTCCTCAACTGCTTCACCCGCAACAGCCTGCAGAGGTCTGCCATTAGCCGGGACACGAACGGGGTCCCCTGGTCAGTCAGGATCTCCGAGGGGAGGCCGACTCGGCTGGCCAGCAGAAACAGCTCCTGGGCGATGGACTTCGCGGTGGCCTTCCGCAGGGGGACTGCTTCTGGGTACCGGGTGGCGTAGTCGACGATGACCAGGATGTGCTCATGCCCCCGGGCAGATGTCGGCAACGGCCCCACTATATCCATTCCAATCCGCTCGAAGGGCACCTCGATGATAGGCAGCGGGATAAGCGGGCTGGGGGGAGGGGTCCTGGGCGATGTGGCCTGACAGGTCGGGCAGGCTTGGCAGAACCGCTTTACTTCGGCCTCCAGGCCTGGCCAGTGGAAGCGGTCGCGGATGCATTGGGTGGTGTTGGCTGCCGCGAGGTGACCTGCCATGGGGTGGGAATGTGCCAGCTCCAGGATGGTCTCGGTCTTGGCTCGAGGCACGACTAGCAACCTTTTCTCCTCCCCCCTTCGCTGGGCGACACAGTACAGCAGGCCGTTCTCTACGACAAAATGTGGGAGAGGGTCGGGCCGGGGGAGGACGTCTTCTCCATCCACTACTCGCACTTGTGCCCAACAGTGCTTGAGTCGGTCGTCCTCCCGCTGTTCCCTGGCGAACGAGCCCCCTCCCGCTGCCTGTTGGTACACCTCATAAAACAAGTTAGTAGGCTGGGAGGGGGACTCACCTTCTCTCCCACTGTCGGAGGCGAGCAGCGCCGGACGGCGGCGGGGTGCTCGAGGCCGTCTCCGTCTCCGACGGTTCCCCTCGGGGCTGGCAGGCTGAGTAGCGGCGGTGAGCAGTCTGTCGAAGCCAGGCCAATCCCTTCCCAGCAGTACGGCCACCGGTAGGTCCTTCACCAGGCCAACCTCCACCGGCCAGGCGCCTTGGGGGGATGAAATGGTGATTCTCCGGGTCGGTACTTGGCGAGTGTCTCCATTTACACAGGTAAACGGGAGGAAGCTTTTCTGGCCGCTTCGAGGGGGGCACAACCGCGACTGGATGAGGGTGACCACACTGCCTGAGTCCAGCAGGGCCCGGAAACGTTTCCCTTCCACCGTCACATCTGCTTCGGGGGCTCCCGATGGCATGCGCTGGTGGACGATGCAGCCTGCCAGCCATGCTCGCAGGGGTGATGGCGGTTCAGCGCTGGGCATGGGCTCATCTCGCGCCTGGACCACCCTCCGGGGAAAAGGCGGCGCTCGGTCCCCGGCCTCGCGGTGATGGATGGCATCCGCCAGCTCGATCGCCTCCACGAGGTCCTGGGTGTTGGTCGGGTTCCTCATTCCCACCGCTTGCCGATGGGTGCGGGGTAATCCACGGAGGAGGCGATCGACCACCACTCGCTCCGCTACCTGTGCTGCTGTGGGGCTTCCTTCCAGCAGCCAGTGTTGAGCGATGCGGCTAAGCTCGGCAGCCTGGGCACGGGCTGGCACCTGGGGCTTGAATTCCCATTCATGGAACTGTTGGGCCGCGCAGATGGATGAGAGGCCGAGCCTCACCAGGATCTCTCGCTTGACCTCGTGATAGTCTTCTGCGGCCGCACAGGGTGTGCCTCGTTGGTTGCCAGGGCGACGCTGATTCCTCCTAGGACGCTCGTCACAATACATAAACTATATAATGATGACAAAATTACAACAGTTATTGTTTTCATAATATTTACTATTGACAATACAAAATATAGACATACAAAAAAAGCTGCCAAGAAGAATGATTTTCTGTTTTTTATAGATTAAAATTGAAAACAGATAGCAGCTGGTAAATGCAGTCACTTTAATATTCAAATCCAGTATCATGATCCATATCCGATTTATTTTTCTACAGTTTAAGTTTCTGTTTTTTATAGATTAAAATTGAAAACAGATAGCAGCTCATCTCGCGGTGGGGGAACCATCGGCCTGCTGACTGGTCGGGGTGCGCCTTCGAGCGGGCGTTGCGCCTGGACCACCCTCTGGGGAAAAGGCGGCGCTCGGTCCCTGGCCTCGCAGTGATGGATGGCATCCGCCAGCTCGATCGCCTCCACGAGGTCCTGGGTGTTGGTCGGGTTCCTCATTCCCACCGCTTGCCGATGTGTGCGGGGTAATCCACGGAGGAGGCGATCGACCACCACTCGCTCCGCTACCTGTGCTGCCGTGGGGCTTCCTTCCAGCAGCCAGTGTTGAGCGATGCGGCTAAGCTCGGCGGCCTGGGCACGGGCTGGCACCTGGGGCTTGAATTCCCATTCATGGAACTGTTGGGCCGCGCAGATGGATGAGAGGCCGAGCCTCGCCAGGATCTCTCGCTTGACCTCGTGATAGTCTTCTGCGGCCACACAGGGAAGGGAGAAGTAAGCCCGTTGGGCTTCTCCGGTGAGGAGGGGTGCCAGCGAACGTGCCCACTCGTCCTCGGGCCACGCCTTGCGCTGAGCGGTGTTCTCGAAGACCTGGAAGAATGCTTCCACATCGTCATCCGCGGTCATTTTTGGTAACAGGCAGGTGGCGTGGGTGCAAGGATCAGGTAGCGGAACGCACTGGGCGGCGGCGGTACGGATGGCGGCGAGTTCTTCCTCCGTCCGGCCCTGGCGAGTGGCGAGGTGTTCCACAATCTGTTGCTGGCGGATGCTCATCTCCGCGAGACGCTGCAGAACCTCTTCCATCGTGGGGCCGAGCGTGCCTCTTTCCACGGTGCTGGGGCGTGCAAACATGGAAGAGAGAAAAAAAAAAAAAGAATTAAGGGCTGGGGCGGTGAACTTGCCGGTGATTCTTCACCGATCTGCCCGCATTCTCCACCACTGTGACGTGGGGAAGAATCACTCGACAAGTTTTGGTTTCGCGAACAACAAAGGCCCCGGAGGGTGGATTTTTATTACAAATAAAGTGCAGGGTGGCAAGCTGGTGTGGGTAGGCTGGTGCTCAACGGTGCTCTTCAGTGCTCAATCCGAGGGAAAGTGGGTGTCCAAACGTGCTCCAAACGTGGTGGGCTGTCGGTCACTCGCTGCTTTCTAGAGAGGAAAATAAGAGAGAGCGTTAGTCCAGCGTCTCATCGGCTCGAGACCAGTGTCTGTCTTGTCTGCTCAGCAGGTGCTGTTTAAGAGCTGTGTTCTAACGAGATGCAGCGGTGACCGATCAGCCGGCGGTGAGGACGTGCAGGTGTGCCTCGTTGGTTGCCAGGGCGACGCTGATTCCTCCTAGGACGCTCGTCACAATACATAAACTATATAATGATGACAAAATTACAACAGTTATTGTTTTCATAATATTTACTATCGACAATACAAAATATAGACATACAAAAAAAGCTGCCAAGACGAATGATTTTCTGTTTTTTTTTATAGATTAAAATTGAAAACAGATAGCAGCTGGTAAATGCAGTCACTTTAATATTCAAATCCAGTATCATGATCCATATCCGATTTATTTTTCTACAGTTTATGTTCACGTGTCTGTTTTCGTTTATATTCGCCAAGTTATTATGTATTTTGAAATAATCTTTTATGTGACTTGTCCGTTCTTGCACTGAAAAGCCAGAATCAGCGTCCTCTGTAACTCGAGAGATCGATGCAATGTGTTTTTCTGCCCTAAGACAAAAAATATCTCACAAGCACTCATTTTAATCTCTATAATATATTCTTCTAATTGTTTTGTACTGATTCGCTGGAGTGTTTTAATGTAAAAGGCTGTAGTTCCTGTGTGTAGACTTTTTTCCCTTTCCAGTGTTTAGAAAACGGCCACCTCGCGCTGTCAAATAGTCTTTCATTTAGCTCACAAACACCTGAATTTAGCTCTTGTTGTGTTCTAATGGGTGGATTGCGTGCAATCGCTGTAATATATTATTTTTAAAAGCTCTTAAAACACTATAAAAATGCTTTTATTGTGAGCACGATCGGACTGCACTCTCTGATCGGAGCGATGATTTTTCTCTCGTCTTTCATACTGATCTCTGGCCAGACATCAATTATTAATGAGATTTGACCCGATAATAATAACATATGTTGTTTTAGCTTGTCAGTGGGAATTAAATGTGTATTTATTTGTCCGTTCTATCGCTGAAAAGCCAGACATCACCCTGTTCTGGTGCGCAGAGCAATCGATGTGATGTTCAGCCCTTAGACAAAGAAAATCTCACAAGCACTCATAAACACTCATTTCCATCCGTATAATATGTTCTTCTAATTGTTTTTTGTTGATTCGCTGAAGTGTTTTCATGTAAAAGGCTGTAGTTTCAGTATGTAGACCTTTTCCCTATGCTAGTGTTGAAGTCTCGCGCTGGCAGAGAGGCTGCTGCAAATCATTCATTTTCAAACTTCAGCAGCCCAAAAACACCCGCTTTTAGCTCTTGATGTGTTCTAATAGGTGGATTGTGTGCAATCGGTGTAATATTTTATTTTTAAAAGGTCTTAAACAAGAATAAATTCGTTTCTTGTGAGCTCGTTGTGCGACTGCACGAGAAGCCGCGCGGTCTCGCGCTGTCAAAATAGCTGATGCAAATCGTTTATTTTCCACACTTCAACAGCCCCAAAACACCCGCTTTTAGCTCTTGGTGTGTTCTTATGGGTGGATTGTGTGCAATCGCTGTAATATTTTATTTTTAAAAGGTCTTGAACAAGAATAAATTTGTTTGTTGTGAGCTGCTGTGAGACTGCACGCGCTGATGCAGCGGTGATTTCTCTCTCGTCTTTCTCTCTGTTCTGTGGCCAGATATCAATTATTAATAAGCCCTGACCCCTGTAATATTCAGATATGTTGGTTTAGCTTGTCAGTATGAAATAAATTCATGTATTTATTTGTATTTTTAACCGATTTAAAAGTGAAACAAAGGCAGACTCCTCCCTAAGTCCCGGGAATTGCTCCTGTAGAGGCGCAATTTTTCTCAGATAATGGGAGTCTATGGGAGATTTCTGACTATAAAAATTAATAATAAAAAAATGTAAGTCTGATCAGTCTGAAAAGATATAGCATAAAACTACACCCCGTGCCCCAGGTCTCTGCCGAGTTTGGGGCTTGTGGCTTTAAAGCCCTAGGAGGAGATAGGTTTTAAAAATTAATTCTCAGAAGAATAATAATAACTAGAATGTAAAGTTAGTGAACTAACTTTGATGTTGGCTTGGCCTTGGGCCAAAAGAGCCACTGTACTTGTGTGTCCAACCTTCTTGAGCTGCCTTGGTGGAAAAAAAAAAACTTCCAACATTATTTTTCTATGGACCCTTGCTGTTTTCTGTTCCAATAAAAAGCATTGCCTATGACAACAGTTTCAACAGGTTTGGCTAGCTGTATGCAAAATAAGTCATGCCTTTTTCCCCTGTTTGCTATTTCCCAGTCCTCTAACTGAAGTGTTGTAGGCAACAACACAGAAGGTAAAAGAAACAATGTGGTTTAAGTCAAGGTGAAAATAGATATGAAAAATAGATAAGTAATATAGTTTCTTTTCTTCACTTTATGTGTGATAACTTGAGAAATATGTTGTCAATACTATTAAAATGAGAAAAAAAACGTAATGGTACTTAGGAGATTACAGTTTTTGCATAAATACTATATTGGGCTTTATTAAAGTTTATGAAAATAGAATGCATGTATATGCATTTTATATTTATGCACATAAATGGAACATTTTAAAATCTGTGAACATATATTGAAGTATTTTCTATCCTGTGGCGCCATCGTGTGGACAACATTAGCATTGTGGCCTTCATTTCTGAACAACATCATTATGAAAGGGGCCAATATTTTATGAATGATTACAAATATTTAATGATTAGTTCACTGATAATATACCCACATTAAAATCGAATTTACTGATTCTGTATCTTATTTCATGCTTTAAGAGTTTATTTTTCAACTTACATTTTTAAGCAGTGATGAATGATAACTATGTGAGTTGCTAAATTGTATTTTGCAATAATAATACATAAACTATATAATGATGACAAAATTACAACATTTATTGTTTTCATAATATTTACTATTGACAATACAAAATATAGACATACAAAAAAAAGCTGCCAAGACGAATGATTAGTCAGTTCTTGCAGCGAAAAGCCAGAATCAGCGTCATCTGTAACTCGAGAGATCGATGCAATGTCTTTTTCTGGCCTAAGACAAAAAAATATCTCACAAGCACTCATTTTAATCTCTATAATATATTCTTATAATTGTTTTGTACCGATTCGCTGGAGTGTTTTAATGTAAAAGGCTGTAGTTTCAGTATGTAGACCTTTTTCCCCATGCCAGTGTTGAAGTCTCGAGCCGTCAGAGAGTCTGCTGCAAATCATTCAATTTCACCATTTACCAGCTCACAAAAATCTGAATTTAGCCGATGGTGTGTTCTAATGGGTGGATTGTGTGCAATCGCTGTAATATTTTATTTTTAAAAGGTCTTAAACAGGAATGAACTCGTTTGTTGTGAGATCGTTGTGAAGCCCCGCGGTCTCGCGTTGTCAAAATAGATGACGCAAATCCTTCATTTTCCACACTTCAAGAGCTGAAAAACACCCACTTTTAGCTCTTAGTTTGTTCTAATGGGTGGATTGTGTGCAATCGCTGTAATATTTTATTTTTAAAAGGTCTTAAACAAGAATAAATTCGTTTCTTGCGAGCTCGTTGTGTCACTGCACGAGAAGCCGCGCCGCCTCGCGCTGTCAAAAGAGCTGATGCAAATCGTTCATTTTCAAACTTCAACAGCTGAAAAACACCCACTTTTAGCTCTTGGTTTGTTCTAATGGGTGGATTGTGTGCAATCGCTGTAATATTTTATTTTTATAAGGTCTTAAACAAGTATAAATTCGTTTCTTGTGAGCTCGTAGTGCGAGTGCAGGAGAAGCCGCGCCGTCTCGCGCTGTCAAAAGAGCTGACGCAAATCCTTCATTTTCAAACTTCAACAGCTGAAAAACACCCACTTTTAGCTCTTGGTTTGTTATAATGGGTGGATTGTGTGCAATCGCTGTAATATTTTATTTTTATAAGGTCTTAAACAAGAATAAATTCGTTTCTTGTGAGCTCGTAGTGCGAGTGCAGGAGAAGCCGCGCCGTCTCGCGCTGTCAAAAGAGCTGACGCAAATCGTTCATTTTCAAACTTCAACAGCTGAAAAACACCCACTTTTAGCCCTTGGTTTGTTCTAATGGGTGGATTGTGTGCAATCGCTGTAATATTTTATTTTTATAAGGTCTTAAACAAGAATAAATTCGTTTCTTGTGAGCTCGTAGTGCGAGTGCAGGAGAAGCCGCGCCGTCTCGCGCTGTCAAAAGAGCTGACGCAAATCCTTCATTTTCAAACTTCAACAGCTGAAAAACACCCACTTTTAGCTCTTGGTTTGTTCTAATGGGTGGATTGTGTGCAATCGCTGTAATATTTTATTTTTATAAGGTCTTAAACAAGAATAAATTCGTTTGTTGTGAGCCCGTTGTAAGACCACTCGCTGAACGGAGCGGTGAATTCTCTCTCGTCTTTCTCTCTCTTCTGTGGCCAGATATACATTTTTAATAAGCCCTGACCCCTGTAATATTCAAATATGTTGGTTTAGCTTGTCAGAGTGAAATAAATTCATGTATTTATATGTATTTTTAACCGATTTAAAAGTGAAACTAAGGCAGACTCCTCCCTCAGTCCCGGGAATTGCTCCTGTAGAGGCGCAATTTTTCTCAGATAATGGGAGTCTATGGGAGATTTCTGACTTATAAAAATTAATAATAAATAAACTGTAAGTCTGATCAGTCTAAAAAGATATAGCATAAAACTACACCCCGGGGCCCAGGTCTCTGCCAAGTTTGGGGCTTGTGGCTTTAAAGCCCTAGGAGGAGTAGCGTTTGGAAAATTAATTCTCAGAAGAATAATAATAATAATAACTAGAATGTAAAGTTAGTGAACTAACTTTGATGTTGGCTTGGCCCAAAAGAGCCACTGTACTTGTGTGTCCAACCTCCTTGAGCTGCCTTGGTGGAAAAAAAAAAAAACTTCCAACAGTATTTTTCTATGGACCCTTGCTGTTTTCTGTTCCAATAAAAAGCCTTGGCTATGACAACAGTTTAAACAGGTTTGGCTAGCTGTATGCAAAATAAGTCATGCCTTTTTCCCCTGTTTGCTATTTCCCAGTCCTCTAACTGAAGTGTTGTAGGCAACAACACAGAAGGTAAAAGAAACAATGTGGTTTAAGTCAAGGTGAAAATAGATATGAAAATAGGTTAGTAATATAGTTTCTTTTCTTCAATTTATTTGTGATAACTTGAGAAATATGTTGTCAATACTATTAAAATAAGAAAAAAAAACGTAATGGTACTTAGGGGATTACAGTTTTTGCATAAATACTATATTGGGCTTTATTAAAGTTTATGAAAATAGAATGCATGTATATGCATTTTATATTTATGCACATAAATGGAACATTTTAAAATCTGTGAACATATATTGAAGTATTTTCTATCCTGTGGCGCCATCGTGTGGACAACATTAGCATTGTGGCCTTCATTTCTGAACAACATCATTATGAAAGGGGCCAATATTTTATGAACGATTACAAATATTTAATGATTAGTTCACTGATAATATACCCACATTAAAATCGAATTTACTGATTCTGTATCTTATTTCATGCTTTAAGAGTTTATTTTTCAATTTACATTTTTAAGCAGTGATGAATGATAACTATGTGAGTTGCAAAATTTTATTTTGCAATTATAATACATAAACTATATAATGATGACAAAATTACAACAGTTATTGTTTTCATAATATTTACTATTGACAATACAAAATATAGACATACAAAAAAAAGCTGCCAAGACGAATGATTTGTCCGTTCTTGCAGCGAAAAGCCAGAATCAGCGTCCTCTGTAACTCGAGAGATCGATGCAATGTCTTTTTCTGGCCTAAGACAAAAAAATATCTCACAAGCACTCATTTTAATCTCTATAATATATTCTTCTAATTGTTTTGTACTGATTCACTGGAGAGTTTTAATGTAAAAGGCTGTAGTTTCAGTATGTAGACCATTTCCCCATGCCAGTGTTGAAGTCTCGAGCCGTCAGAGAGTCTGCTGCAAATCATTCAATTTCACAATATACCAGCTCACAAAAATCTGAATTTAGCCGTTGGTGTGTTCTCATGGGTGGATTGTGTGCAATCGCTGTAATATTTTATTTTTAAAAGGTCTTAAACAGGAATAAATTCGTTTCTTGCGAGCTCGTTGTGTCACTGCACGAAAAGCCGCGCCGTCTCGCGCTGTCAAAAGAGCTGACGCAAATCCTTCATTTTCCACACTTCAGCAGCTGAAAAACACCCACTTTTAGCTCTTGGTTTGTTCTAATGGGTGGATTGTGTGCAATCGCTGTAATATTTTATTTTTAAAAGCTCTTAAACAGGAATAAATTCGTTTGTTGTGAGCTCGCTCTGCGACTGCACGAAAAGCCGCGCCGTCTCGCGCTGTCAAAAGAGCTGACGCAAATCCTTCATTTTCCACACTTCAACAGCTGAAAAACACCCACTTTTAGCTCTTGGTTTGTTCTAATGGGTGGATTGTGTGCAATCGCTGTAATATTTTATTTTTAAAAGGTCTTAAACAAGAATAAATTCGTTTCTTGCGAGCTCGTTGTGTCACTGCACGAGAAGCCGCGCCGTCTCGCGCTGTCAAAAGAGCTGACGCAAATCCTTCATTTTCCACACTTCAGCAGCTGAAAAACACCCACTTTTAGCTCTTGGTTTGTTCTAATGGGTGGATTGTGTGCAATCGCTGTAATATTTTATTTTTAAAAGGTCTTAAACAGGAATAAATTCGTTTGTTGTGAGCTCGCTCTGCGACTGCACGAGAAGCCGCGCCGTCTCGCGCTGTCAAAAGAGCTGACGCAAATCCTTCATTTTCCACACTTCAACAGCTGAAAAACACCCACTTTTAGCTCTTGGTTTGTTCTAATGGGTGGATTGTGTGCAATCGCTGTAATATTTTATTTTTAAAAGGTCTTAAACAAGAATAAATTTGTTTCTTGCGAGCTCGTTGTGTCATTGCACGAGAAGCCGCGCCGTCTCGCGCTGTCAAAAGAGCTGACGCAAATCGTTCATTTTCAAACTTCAACAGCTGAAAAACACCCACTTTTAGCTCTTGGTTTGTTCTAATGGGTGGATTGTGTGCAATCGCTGTAATATTTTATTTTTAAAAGGTCTTAAACAGGAATAAATTCGTTTGTTGTGAGCTCGCTCTGCGACTGCACGAGAAGCCGCGCCGTCTCGCACTGTCAAAAGAGCTGACGCAAATCCTTCATTTTCCACACTTCAACAGCTGAAAAACACCCACTTTTAGCTCTTGGTTTGTTCTAATGGGTGGATTGTGTGCAATCGCTGTAATATTTTATTTTTAAAAGGTCTTAAACAAGAATAAATTTGTTTCTTGCGAGCTCGTTGTGTCATTGCACGAGAAGCCGCGCCGTCTCGCGCTGTCAAAAGAGCTGACGCAAATCGTTCATTTTCAAACTTCAACAGCTGAAAAACACCCACTTTTAGCTCTTGGTTTGTTCTAATGGGTGGATTGTGTGCAATCGCTGTAATATTTTATTTTTAAAAGGTCTTAAACAAGAATAAATTCGTTTGTTGTGAGCCCGCTGTGAGACCACTCGCTGAACGGAGCGGTGAATTCTCTCTCGTCTTTCTCTCTGTTCTGTGACCAGATATACATTTTTAATAAGCCCTGACCCCTGTA
Organism: allo-octoploid hybrid of Carassius auratus x Cyprinus carpio; assembly: GCA_024542945.1. Taxonomy (NCBI): domain Eukaryota; kingdom Metazoa; phylum Chordata; class Actinopteri; order Cypriniformes; species allo-octoploid hybrid of Carassius auratus x Cyprinus carpio. The sequence continues at coordinate 35,164 of JANHFF010000154.1, forward strand.
ATACTCAAATATGTTGGTTTAGCTTGTCAGAGTGAAATAAATTCATGTATTTATATGTATTTTTAACCGATTTAAAAGTGAAACTAAGGCAGACTCCTCCCTCAGTCCCGGGAATTGCTCCTGTAGAGGCGCAATTTTTCTCAGATAATGGGAGTCTATGGGAGATTTCTGATTTATAAAAATTAATAATAAATAAACTGTAAGTCTGATCAGTCTAAAAAGATATAGCATAAAACTACACCCCGGGGCCCAGGTCTCTGCCGAGTTTGGGGCTTGTGGCTTTAAAGCCCTAGGAAGAGTAGCGTTTGGAAATTTTAGGATCAGAAGAATAATAATAACTAGAATGTAAAGTTAGTGAACTAACTTTGATGTTGGCTTGGCCTTGGGCCAAAAGAGCCACTGTACTTGTGTGTCCAACCTTCTTGAGCTGCCTTGGTGGAAAAAAAAAAAAACTTCCAACTGTATTTTTCTATGGACCCTTGCTGTTTTCTGTTCCAATAAAAAGCATTGGCTATGACAACAGTTTCAACAGGTTTGGCTAGCTGTATGCAAAATAAGTCATGCCTTTTTCCCCTGTTTGCTATTTCCCAGTCCTCTAACTGAAGTGTTGTAGGCAACAACACAGAAGGTAAAAGAAACAATGTGGTTTAAGTCAAGGTGAAAATAGATATGAAAAATAGATAAGTAATATAGTTTCCCTTCTTCACTTTATGTGTGATAACTTGAGAAATATGTTGTCAATACTATTAAAATAAGAAAAAAACGTAATGGTACTTAGGGGATTACAGTTTTTGCATAAATACTATATTGGGCTTTATTAAAGTTTATGAAAATAGAATGCATGTATATGCATTTTATATTTATGCACATAAATGGAACATTTTAAAATCTGTGAACATATATTGAAGTATTTTCTATCCTGTGGCGCCATCGTGTGGACAACATTAGCATTGTGGCCTTCATTTCTGAACAACATCATTATGAAAGGGGCCAATATTTTATGAATGATTACAAATATTTAATGATTAGTTCACTGATAATATACCCACATTAAAATCGAATTTACTGATTCTGTATCTTATTTCATGCTTTAAGAGTTTATTTTTCAACTTACATTTTTAAGCAGTGATGAATGATAACTATGTGAGTTGCTAAATTGTATTTTGCAATAATAATACATAAACTATATAATGATGACAAAATTACAACAGTTATTGTTTTCATAATATTTACTATTGACAATACAAAATATAGACATACAAAAAAAAAGCTGCCAAGACGAATGATTTGTCCGTTCTTGCAGCGAAAAGCCAGAATCAGCGTCCTCTGTAACTCGAGAGATCGATGCAATGTCTTTTTCTGGCCTAAGACAAAAAAATATCTCACAAGCACTCATTTTAATCTCTATAAAATATTCTTCTAATTGTTTTGTACTGATTCGCTGGAGTGTTTTAATGTAAAAGGCTGTAGTTTCAGTATGTAGACCTTTTCCCCATGCCAGTGTTGAAGTCTCGAGCCGTCAGAGAGTCTGCTGCAAATCATTCAATTTCACAATTTACCAGCTCACAAAAATCTGAATTTAGCCGTTGTTGTGTTCTAATGGGTGGATTGTGTGCAATCGCTGTAATATTTTATTTTTAAAAGGTCTTAAACAGGAATAAAGTCGTTTGTTGTGAGGTCGTTGTGAAGCCCCGCGGTCTCGCGTTGTCAAAATAGATGACGCAAATCCTTCATTTTCCACACTTCAACAGCTGAAAAACACCAACTTTTAGCTCTTGGTTTCTTCTAATGGGTGGATTGTGTGCAATCGCTGTAATATTTTATTTTTAAAAGGTCTTAAACAGGAATGAACTCGTTTGTTGTGAGGTCGTTGAGAAGCCCCGCGGTCTCGCGTTGTCAAAATAGATGACGCAAATCCTTCATTTTCCACACTTCAACAGCTGAAAAACACCAACTTTTAGCTCTTGGTTTCTTCTAATGGGTGGATTGTGTGCAATCGCTGTAATATTTTATTTTTATAAGGTCTTAAACAAGAATAAATACGTTTGTTGTGCGCTCATAGTGCGACTGCACGAGAAGCCGCGCCGTCTCGCGCTGTCAAAAGAGCTGATGCAAATCGTTCATTTTCAAACGTCAACAGCCCAAAAACACCCACTTTTAGCTCTTGGTTTGTTCTAATGGGTGGATTGTGTGCAATCGCTGTAATATTTTATTTTTAAAAGGTCTTAAACAAGAATAAATTCGTTTCTTGCGAGCTCGTTGTGTCACTGCACGAGAAGCCGCGCCGTCTCGCCCTGTCAAAAGAGCTGATGCAACGCGCTGTCAAAAGAGCTGATGCAAATCGTTCATTTTCAAACTTCAACAGCTGAAAAACACCCACTTTTAGCTCTTGGTTTGTTCTAATGGGTGGATTGTGTGCAATCGCTGTAATATTTTATTTTTATAAGGTCTTAAACAGGAATAAATTCGTTTCTTGTGAGCTCGTAGTGCGAGTGCAGGAGAAGCCGCGCGGGCTCGCGCTGTCAAAAGAGCTGACGCAAATCGTTCATTTTCAAACTTCAACAGCTGAAAAACACCCACTTTTAGCTCTTGGTTTGTTCTAATGGGTGGATTGTGTGCAATCGCTGTAATATTTTATTTTTATAAGGTCTTAAACAAGAATAAATTCGTTTCTTGCGAGCTCGTTGTGTCATTGCACGAGAAGCCGCGCCGTCTCGCGCTGTCAAAAGAGCTGACGCAAATCGTTCATTTTCAAACTTCAACAGCTGAAAAACACCCACTTTTAGCTCTTGGTTTGTTCTAATGGGTGGATTGTGTGCAATCGCTGTAATATTTTATTTTTATAAGGTCTTAAACAAGAATAAATTCGTTTCTTGTGAGCTCGTAGTGCGAGTGCAGGAGAAGCCGCGCCGTCTCGCGCTGTCAAAAGAGCTGACGCAAATCCTTCATTTTCAAACTTCAACAGCTGAAAAACACCCACTTTTAGCTCTTGGTTTGTTCTAATGGGTGGATTGTGTGCAATCGCTGTAATATTTTATTTTTAAAAGATCTTAAACAAGAATAAATTCGTTTCTTGTGAGCTCGTAGTGCGAGTGCAGGAGAAGCCGCGCCGTCTCGCGCTGTCAAAAGAGCTGACGCAAATCCTTCATTTTCAAACTTCAACAGCTGAAAAACACCCACTTTTAGCTCTTGGTTTGTTCTAATGGATGGATTGTGTGCAATCGCTGTAATATTTTATTTTTAAAAGGTCTTAAACAAGAATAAATTCGTTTCTTGTGAGCCCGCTGTGAGACCACTCGCTGAACAGAGCGGTAAATTCTCTCTCGTCTTTCTCTCTCTTCTGTGGCCAGATATACATTTTTAATAAGCCCTGACCCCTATAATATTCAAATATGTTGGTTTAGCTTGTCAGAGTGAAATAAATTCATGTATTTATATGTATTTTTAACCGATTTAAAAGTGAAACTAAGGCAGACTCCTCCCTCAGTCCCGGGAATTGCTCCTGTAGAGGCGCAATTTTTCTCAGATAATGGGAGTCTATGGGAGATTTCTGACTTATAAAAATTAATAATAAATAAACTGTAAGTCTGATCAGTCTAAAAAGATATAGCATAAAACTACACCCCGGGGCCCAGGTCTCTGCCGAGTTTGGGGCTTGTGGCTTTAAAGCCCTAGGAGGAGTAGCGTTTGGAATTTTTGGATCAGAAGAATAATAATAATAAAAATAATAATAATAACTAGAATGTAAAGTTAGTGAACTAACTTTGATGTTGGCTTGGCCTTGGGCCAAAAGAGCCACTGTACTTGTGTGTCCAACCTTCTTGAGCTGCCTTGGTGGAAAAAAAAAACTTCCAACAGTATTTTTCAATGGACCCTTGCTGTTTTCTGTTCCAATAAAAAGCCTTGGTTATGACAACAGTTTCAACAGCTTTGGCTAGCTGTATGCGAAATAAGTCATGCCTTTTCCCCCTGTTTGCTATTTCCCAGTCCTCTAACTGAAGTGTTGTATGCAACAACACAGAAGGTAAAAGAAACAATGTGGTTTAAGTCAAGGTGAAAATTGATATGAAAATAGATAAGTAATATAGTTTCTTTTCTTCACTTTATGTGTGATAACTTGAGAAATATGTTGTCAATACTATTAAAATAAGAAAAAAACGTAATGGTACTTAGGGGATTACAGTTTTTGCATAAATACTATATTGGGCTTTATTAAAGTTTATGAAAATAGAATGCATGTATATGCATTTTATATTTATGCACATAAATGGAACATTTTAAAATCTGTGAACATATATTGAAGTATTTTCTATCCTGTGGCGCCATCGTGTGGACAACATTAGCATTGTGGCCTTCATTTCTGAACAACATCATTATGAAAGGGGCCAATATTTTATGAATGATTACAAATATTTAATGATTAGTTCACTGATAATATACCCACATTAAAATCGAATTTACTGATTCTGTATCTTATTTCATGCTTTAAGAGTTTATTTTTCAACTTACATTTTTAAGCAGTGATGAATGATAACTATGTGAGTTGCTAAATTGTATTTTGGAATTATAATACATAAACTATATAATGATGACAAAATTACAACAGTTATTGTTTTCATAATATTTACTATTGACAATACAAAATATAGACATACAAAAAAAAAGCTGCCAAGACGAATGATTTGTCCGTTCTTGCAGCGAAAAGCCAGAATCAGCGTCCTCTGTAACTCGAGAGATCGATGCAATGTCTTTTTCTGGCCTAAGACAAAACAATATCTCACAAGCACTCATTTTAATCTCTATAATATATTCTTCTAATTGTTTTGTACTGATTCGCTGGAGAGTTTTAATGTAAAAGGCTGTAGTTTCAGTATGTAGACCTTTTTCCCCATGCCAGTGTTGAAGTCTCGAGCCGTCAGAGAGTCTGCTGCAAATCATTCAATTTCACAATATACCAGCTCACAAAAATCTGAATTTAGCCGTTGGTGTGTTCTCATGGATGGATTGTGTGCAATCGCTGTAATATTTTATTTTTAAAAGGTCTTAAACAGGAATAAACTCGTTTGTTGTGAGATCGTTGTGAAGCCGCGCGGTCTCGCCTTGTCAAAATAGATGACGCAAATCCTTCATTTTCCACACTTCAGCAGCTGAAAAACACCCACTTTTAGCTCTTGGTTTGTTCTAATGGGTTGATTGTGTGCAATCGCTGTAATATTTTATTTTTAAAAGGTCTTAAACAAGAATAAATTCGTTTCTTGCGAGCTCGTTGTGTCACTGCACGAGAAGCCGCGCCGTCTCGCGCTGTCAAAAGAGCTGACGCAAATCCTTCATTTTCCACACTTCAGCAGCTGAAAAACAACCACTTTTAGCTCTTGGTTTCTTCTAATGGGTGGATTGTGTGCAATCGCTGTAATATTTTATTTTTAAAAGGTCTTAAACAAGAATAAATTCGTTTCTTGCGAGCTCGTTGTGTCACTGCACGAGAAGCCGCGCCGTCTCGCGCTGTCAAAAGAGCTGACGCAAATCCTTCATTTTCCACACTTCAGCAGCTGAAAAACAACCACTTTTAGCTCTTGGTTTCTTCTAATGGGTGGATTGTGTGCAATCGCTGTAATATTTTATTTTTAAAAGGTCTTAAACAGGAATAAATTCGTTTGTTGTGAGCTCGCTGTGCGACTGCACGAGAAGCCGCGCCGTCTCGCACTGTCAAAAGAGCTGACGCAAATCCTTCATTTTCCACACTTCAACAGCTGAAAAACACCCTCTTTTAGCTCTTGGTTTGTTCTAATGGGTGTATTGTGTGCAATCGCTGTAATATTTTATTTTTAAAAGGTCTTAAACAAGAATATATTCGTTTCTTGCGAGCTCGTTGTGTCACTGCACGAGAAGCCGCGCCGTCTCGCGCTGTCAAAAGAGCTGACGCAAATCGTTCATTTTCAAACTTCAACAGCTGAAAAACACCCACTTTTAGCTCTTGGTTTGTTCTAATGGGTGGATTGTGTGCAATCGCTGTAATATTTTATTTTTTATAAGGTCTTAAACAAGAATAAATTCGTTTCTTGTGAGCTCGTAGTGCGAGTGCAGGAGAAGCCGCGCCGTCTCGCGCTGTCAAAAGAGCTGACGCAAATCGTTCATTTTCAAACTTCAACAGCTGAAAAACACCCACTTTTAGCTCTTGGTTTGTTCTAATGGGTGGATTGTGTGCAATCGCTGTAATATTTTATTTTTAAAAGGTCTTAAACAAGAATAAATTCGTTTGTTGTGAGCCCGCTGTGAGACCACTCGCTGAACGGAGCGGTGAATTCTCTCTCGTCTTTCTCTCTGTTCTGTGACCAGATATACATTTTTAATAAGCCCTGACCCCTGTAATACTCAAATATGTTGGTTTAGCTTGTCAGAGTGAAATAAATTCATGTATTTATATGTATTTTTAACCGATTTAAAAGTGAAACTAAGGCAGACTCCTCCCTCAGTCCCGGGAATTGCTCCTGTAGAGGCGCAATTTTTCTCAGATAATGGGAGTCTATGGGAGATTTCTGATTTATAAAAATTAATAATAAATAAACTGTAAGTCTGATCAGTCTAAAAAGATATAGCATAAAACTACACCCCGGGGCCCAGGTCTCTGCCGAGTTTGGGGCTTGTGGCTTTAAAGCCCTAGGAGGAGTAGCGTTTGGAATTTTAGGATCAGAAGAATAATAATAATAAAAATAATAATAATAAGAAGTTTAAATAGCATAACAGTATGTTGGCTTGTGCCAAGCCAACATAACTAGAATGTAAAGTTAGTGAACTAACTTTGATGTTGGCTTGGCCTTGGGCCAAAAGAGCCACTGTACTTGTGTGTCCAACCTTCTTGAGCTGCTTTGGTGGGGAAAAAAAAACTTCCAACAGTATTTTTCTTTGGACCCTTGCTATTTTCTGTTCCAATAAAAAGCATTGGCTATGACAACAGTTTCAACAGGTTTGGCTAGCTGTATGCAAAATAAGTCATGCCTTTTTCCCCTGTTTGCTATTTTCCAGTCCTCTAACTGAAGTGTTGTAGGCAACAACACAGAAGGTAAAAGAAACAATGTGGTTTAAGTCAAGGTGAAAATAGATATGAAAAATAGATAAGTAATATAGTTTCTTTTCTTCACTTTATGTGTGATAACTTGAGAAATATGTTGTCAATACTATTAAAATAAGAAAAAAACGTAATGGTACTTAGGGGATTACAGTTTTTGCATAAATACTATATTGGGCTTTATTAAAGTTTATGAAAATAGAATGCATGTATATGCATTTTATATTTATGCACATAAATGGAACATTTTAAAATCTGTGAACATATATTGAAGTATTTTCTATCCTGTGGCGCCATCGTGTGGACAACATTAGCATTGTGGCCTTCATTTCTGAACAACATCATTATGAAAGGGGCCAATATTGTATGAATGATTACAAATATTTAATGATTAGTTCACTGATAATATACCCACATTAAAATCGAATTTACTGATTCTGTATCTTATTTCATGCTTTAAGAGTTTATTTTTCAACTTACATTTTTAAGCAGTGATGAATGATAACTATGTGAGTTGCTAAATTGTATTTTGCAATAATAATACATAAACTATATAATGATGACAAAATTACAACAGTTATTGTTTTCATAATATTTACTATTGACAATACAAAATATAGACATACAAAAAAAAGCTGCCAAGACGAATGACAACGCGGTCTCGCGTTGTCAAAATAGATGACGCAAATCCTTCATTTTCCACACTTCAACAGCTGAAAAACACCCACTTTTAGCTCTTAGTTTGTTCTAATGGGCGGATTGTGTGCAATCGCTGTAATATTTTATTTTTAAAAGGTCTTAAACAGGAATAAAGTCGTTTGTTGTGAGGTCGTTGTGAAGCCCCGCGGTCTCGCGTTGTCAAAATAGATGACGCAAATCCTTCATTTTCCACACTTCAACAGCTGAAAAACACCAACTTTTAGCTCTTGGTTTCTTCTAATGGGTGGATTGTGTGCAATCGCTGTAATAGTTTATTTTTAAAAGGTCTTAAACAGGAATAAACTCGTTTGTTGTGAGATCGTTGTGAAGCCGCGCGGTCTCGCCTTGTCAAAATAGATGACGCAAATCCTTCATTTTCCACACTTCAACAGCTGAAAAACACCCACTTTTAGCTCTTGGTTTGTTCTAATGGGTGGATTGTGTGCAATCGCTGTAATATTTTATTTTTAAAAGGTCTTAAACAAGAATAAATTCGTTTCTTGCGAGCTCGTTGTGTCACTGCACGAGAAGCCGCGCCGTCTCGCGCTGTCAAAAGAGCTGACGCAAATCCTTCATTTTCCACACTTCAACAGCTGAAAAACACCCACTTTTAGCTCTTGGTTTGTTCTAATGGGTGGATTGTGTGCAATCGCTGTAATATTTTATTTTTAAAAGGTCTTAAACAGGAATAAATTCGTTTGTTGTGAGCTCGCTGTGCGACTGCACGAGAAGCCGCGCCGTCTCGCGCTGTCAGAAGAGCTGACGCAAATCCTTCATTTTCCACACTTCAACAGCTGAAAAACACCCACTTTTAGCTCTTGGTTTGTTCTAATGGGTGGATTGTGTGCAATCGCTATAATATTTTATTTTTAAAAGGTCTTAAACAGGAATAAATTCGTTTGTTGTGAGCCCGTTGTAAGACCACTCGCTGAACGGAGCGGTGAATTCTCTCTCGTCTTTCTCTCTGTTCTGTGACCAGATATACATTTTTAATAAGCCCTGACCCCTGTAATACTCAAATATGTTGGTTTAGCTTGTCAGAGTGAAATAAATTCATGTATTTATATGTATTTTTAACCGATTTAAAAGTGAAACTAAGGCAGACTCCTCCCTCAGTCCCGGGAATTGCTCCTGTAGAGGCGCAATTTTTCTCAGATAATGGGAGTCTATGGGAGATTTCTGATTTATAAAAATTAATAATAAATAAACTGTAAGTCTGATCAGTCTAAAAAGATATAGCATAAAACTACACCCCGGGGCCCAGGTCTCTGCCGAGTTTGGGGCTTGTGGCTTTAAAGCCCTAGGAGGAGTAGCGTTTGGAATTTTAGGATCAGAAGAATAATAATAATAAAAATAATAATAATAATAATAATAAGAAGTTTAAATAGCATAACAGTATGTTGGCTTGTGCCAAGCCAACATAAAAATAATAATAATAATAATAAGAAGTTTAAATAGCATAACAGTATGTTGGCTTGTGCCAAGCCAACATAATAAGAAGTTTAAATAGCATAACAGTATGTTGGCTTGTGCCAAGCCAACATAACTAGAATGTAAAGTTAGTGAACTAACTTTGATGTTGGCTTGGCCTTGGGGCAAAAGAGCTACATTACTTGTGTGTCCAACGTTCTTGAGCTGCCTTGCTGCAAAAAAAAAAAAAAAAAAAAAAAAAAAAAAACCTACAGCAGTATTTTTCTGTGGACCCTTGCTGTTTTCTGTTCTAATAAAAAGCCTAAGCCTATTTGCTATCCTGTGGCGCCATCGTGTGGATAACATTAGCATTGTGGCCTTCATTTCTGAACAACATTATGAAAGGGGCCAATATTTTTTGAATGATTACAAATGTTTAATGATTAGTTCGAATTTACTGATTCTGTATCTTATTTCACGCTTTAAGAGTTTATTTTTCAACTTACATTTTCAAGCAGTGATGAATGATAACTATGTGAGTTTATAAATTATTTTTTTGCAATTATAATAATAATTATAATAATTTTAATACACAAACTATATAATGATGACAAAATTACAACAGTTATTTTTTTCATAATATTTACTATTGACAATACAAAATATAGACATACAAAAAAAGCAGCCAAGACGAATAATTTTCTGTTTTTTATAGATTAAAATTGAAAACAGAAAGCAGCTGGTAAATGCAGTCACTTTAATATTCAAATCCAGTATCATGATCCATTTCCGATTTATTTTTCTACAGTTTATGTTCACTTGGCTGTTTTCGTTTATATTCGCCAAGCTATTATGTATTTTGAAATAATCTTTTATGTGATTTGTCCGTTCTTGCACTGAAAAGCCAGAATCAGCTTCCTCTGTAACTCGAGAGATCGATGCAATGTCTTTTTCTGCCCTAAGACAAAAAAATATCTCACAAGCACTCATTTTAATCTCTATAATATATACTTCTAATTGTTTTGTACTGATTCGCTGGACTGTTTTACTGTAAAAGGCTGTAGTTTCAGTATGTAGACCTTTTTCCCCATGCCAGTGTTGAAGTCTCGAGCCGTCAGAGAGTCTGCTGCAAATCATTCAATTTCACAATTTACCAGCTCACAAAAATCTGAATTTAGCCGTTGGTGTGTTCTAATGGGTGGATTGTGTGCAATCGCTGTAATATTTTATTTTTAAAAGGTCTTAAACAGGAATAAACTCGTTTGTTGTGAGGTCATTGTGAAGCCGCGCGGTCTCGCGTTGTCAAAATAGATGACGCAAATCCTTCATTTTCCACACTTCAACAGCTCAAAAACACCCACTTTTAGCTCTTGGTTTGTTCTAATGGGTGGATTGTGTGCAATCGCTGTAATATTTTATATTTAAAAGGTCTTAAACAAGAATAAATTCGTTTCTTGTGAGCTCGTTGTGTCACTGCACGAGAAGCCGCGCTGTCAAAAGAGCTGATGGAAATCATTCATTTTCAAACTTCAACAGCTCAAAAACACCGTCTTTTAGCTCTTGGTTTGTTCTAATGGGTGGATTGTGTGCAATCGCTGTAATATTGTATTTTTAAAAGGTCTTAAACAAGAATAAATTCGTTTCTTGTGAGCTCTTTGTGCGACTGCACGAGAAGCCGCGCTGTCAAAAGAGCTGACGCAAATCGTTCATTTTCAAACTTCAACAGCTCAAAAATACCCTCTTTTAGCTCTTGGTTTGTTCTAATGGGTGGATTGTGTGCAATCGCTGTAATATTATATTTTTAAAAGGTCTTAAACAAGAATAAATTCGTTTGTTGTGAGCCCGTTGTGAGACCACTCGCTGAACGGAGCGGTGAATTCTCTCTCGTCTTTCTCTCTGTTCTGTGGCCAGATATAAATTTTTAATAAGCCCTGACCCCTGTAATATTCAAATATGTTGGTTTAGCTTGTCAGAGTGAAATAAATTCATGTATTTATATGTATTTTTAACCGGTTTAAAAGTGAAACTAAGGCAGACTCCTCCCTCAGTCCCGGGAATTGCTCCTGTAGAGGCGCAATTTTTCTCAGATAATGGGAGTCTATGGGAGATTTCTGACTTATAAAAATTAATAACAAATAAACTGTAAGTCTGATCAGTCTAAAAAGATATACCATAAAACTACACCCCGGGGCCCAGGTCTCTGCCGAGTTTGGGGCTTGTGGCTTTAAAGCCCTAGGAGGAGATAGGTTTTATAAATTAATTCTCAGAAGAATAATAATAACTAGAATGTAAAGTTAGTGAACTAACTTTGATGTTGGCTTGGCCTTGGGCCAAAAGAGCCACTGTACTTGTGTGTCCAACCTTCTTGAGCTGCCTTGGTGGAAAAAAAACTTCCAACAGTATTTTTCTATGGACCCTTGCTGTTGTCTGTTCCAATAAAAAGCCTAGGCTATGACAACAGCTTCAACAGGTTTGGCTAGCTGTATGCGAAATAAGTCATGCCTTTTTTCCCCTGTTTGCTATTTCCCAGTCCTCTAACTGAAGTGTTGTAGGCAACAACACAGAAGGTAAAAGAAACAATGTGGTTTAAGTCAAGGTGAAAATAGATATGAAAATAGATAACTAATATAGTTTCCCTTCTTCACTTTATGTGTGATAACTTGAGAAACATGTTGTCAATACTATTAAAATAAGAAAAAAAGTAATGGTACTTAGGGGATTACAGTTTTGCATAAATACTATATTGGGCTTTATTAAAGTTTATGAAAATAGAATGCATGTATATGCATTTTATATTTATGCACATAAATGGAACATTTTCAAATCTTTGAACAGATATTGAAGTATTTGCTATCCTGTGGCGCCATCGTGTGGACAACATTAGCATTGTGGCCTTCATTTCTGAACAACATCATTATGAAAGGGGCCAATATTTTATGAATGATTACAAATATTTAATGATTAGTTCACTGATAATATACCCACATTAAATATAAATAAATAACAAAAATATGGCTGTTTTCGTTCATATTCGCCATTCGCTATTATGTATTTTGAAATAATCTTTTATGTAATTTGTCTGTTCTTGCTCCGAAAAGCCAGAATCAGCGTCCTCTGTAACTCGAAAGATCGATGCAATGTGTTATTCTGCCCTAAGACAAAAATATCTCAAAAGCACTCAATTTAATCTCTATAATATATCTTCCAATTGTTTTGTGTTGATTCGCTGGAGTGTTTTAATGTAAAAAGCTGTAGTTTCTCAGTGTAGACATTTTTTTCCCTTCCAGTGTTAAGAAAACGGCCGCCTCGCACTGTCAAATAGTCTTTCAATTAAACCGCTCACAAACACCTGAATTAAGCTCTTGTTGTGTTCTAATGGGTGGATTGCTTGCAATCGCTGTAATATACTATTTTTGAACATTTTTGGAAATTTAAGTCTCAGAAAAAGAATAATAAGAAAAAGAAAAATAAGAAGTTTAAATAGCATAACATTATGTTGGCTTGTGCCAAGCCAACATAATAAAAACCTAAGTAGTAGATCAGTAGAATAAGTTTAAATAGGATTTCAGTAAGTTGGCTTTCTCAAGCCAACTTAATAATAAGTTTAAATAGGATTTCAGTAAGTTGGCTTTCTCAAGCCAACTTAATAAAAAGCTTAAGTAGTAGATCAGTAGGTTGGCTTTCTCAAGCCAACCTAATAAGTTTAAATAGTAGATCAGTAAGTTGGCTTTCTCAAGCCAACTTAATAATAATAATAATAATAATAATAAGCTTAAATAGCAGATCAGTAGGTTGGCTTTCTCAAGCCAACCTAATAATAATAAGAAGAAGAAGCTTAAATAGCAGATCAGTAGGTTGGCTTTCTCAAGCCAACCTAATAATCACTATAAGTTTAAGTACAATTTCAGTAAGTTGGCTCTCTCAAGCCAACTTAATAAGTTTAAATAGTAGATCAGTAAGTTGGCTTTCTCAAGCCAACTTAAGAATAAGTTTAAATACAATATCAGTAAGTTGGCCCTGGGTTGCCGTGAATACCTTTAAATTGACACTGGTTTTACTCAAATGAAACGGTAAAATGCCTGTGAAGTGACTCAGAACAGTTCTAGTGATGTTGTTTATGTATTTATGTCCTCATTGAGATGGCAGATGCTGAAATTACTGCAAGCGTCACGCGCTTCAGTCTATGTAGTAAACAAAACCGCAGCTCTCTGCCATTCATTCATTCACACAGAGACGCGCAGAACATGTATATATCAACCAACCATATTTCAACCAACTTTTGCAGCTTAACATTTACAGATACTGGTCCATATGGAGATTTGATTTGATTAATTTATGCTAACTTTGACAAATTCCGTGACTGGCCATATTAAAATGTAAGTTTCATTTTCATGATTGGATTTTGAGATTCCGTCCGCATTTTCTGCTTCGCGGAAATCATAGCGCTGTATGCGTCAAGAACCGGGTTGACCGGGTACTCGGTACCACCGGTACTTAAAGAAACCTGGTACCGTGACATTTTCATTTTTTTAGTACCGACTTGGTACCGAAGTACCAGGTCTTTTGACAACACTAATATATATATATATATATATATATATATATATATATATATATATATATATATATACACAAACCCGATTCCAAAAAAGTTGGGACACTGTACAAATTGTCAATAAAAACAGAATGCAATGATGTGGAAGTTTTAAATTTCAATATTTTATTCAGAATACAACATAGATGACATATCAAATGTTTAAACTGAGAAAATGTTGATTTTAAATTTCATGGCATCAACACATCTCAAAAAAGTTGGGACAAGGCCATGTTTACCACTGTGTGGCATCCCCTCTTCTTTTTATAACAGTCTGCAAACATCTGGGGACTGAGGAGACAAGTTACTCAAGTTTAGGAATAGGAATGTTGTCCCATTTTTGTCTAATGCAGGCTTCTAGTTGCTCAACTGTCTTAGGTCTTCTTTGTCGCATCTTCCTCTTTATGATGCGCCAAATGTTTTCTATGGGTGAATGATCTGGACTGCAGGCTGGCCATTTCAGTACCCGGATCCTTCTTCTATGCAGCCATTATGTTGTAATTGATGCAGTATGTGGTCTGGCATTGTCATGCTGGAAAATGCAAGGTCTTCCCTGAAAGAGACGACGACTGGATGGGAGCATATGTTGTGCTCTTTAGTCCGGATGACATGGCGTCCCAGTTTTCCAAAAAGAACTTTAAATTTTGATTCGTCTGACCACAGAACAGTTTTCCACTTTGCCACAGTCCATTTTAAATGAGCCTTGGCCCAGAGAAAACGCCTGTGCTTCTGCATCAAGTTTAGATATGGCTTCTTTTAGTGACCTATAGAGTTTTAGCCAGCAACGGCGAATGGCGCGGTGGTGCGGCCCTTGTGTTCACCGACAAGGGCCCGAAGATCACAGGCATCCAGTATGGTTTTCCGGCCTTGACCCTTACGCACAGAGATTGTTCCAGATTCGCTGAATCTTTGGATGATATTATGCACTGTAGATGATGATAACTTCAAACTCTTTGCAATTTTTCTCAAAAAAAACAAAAACAAAAAAACCTCCTTTCTGATATTGCGCCACTATTTTTCACCGCAGCATTGGGGGAATTGGTGATCCTCTGCCCATCTTGACTTCTGAGAGACATTACCACTGTGAGAGGCTCTTTTTATACCCAATCATGTTGCTAATTGACCTAATAAGTTGCAAATTAGTCCTCCAGCTGTTCCTTATATGTACATTTAACTTTTCCGGCCTCTTACTGCTACCTGTCCCAACTTTTTTGGAATGTGTAGCTCTCATGAAATCCAAAATGAGCCAATATTTGGCAGGATATTTCAAAATGTGTCACTTTAAACATTTGATATGTTATCTATATTCTATTGTGAATAAAATATAAGTTTATGAGATTTGTAAATTATTCCGTTCCTTTTTTACTCACAATCTGTACAGTGTCCCAACTTTTTGGGAATCAGGTTTGTATATATTACATTTACATTATATTTAGTTATTTAGCAGACGCTTTTATCCAAAGCGACTTAATGATAAATAAGTGCTATAAGTCTCAGTTAGCTTAAATGCACTACACGTAGCAAGGGCTTTTAAATAATATAATAAATAAAAAGAAAACAGATAGAATAGAAAAAGAATAGAGCAAGCTAGTTTTAGAGGTCTTTTTTTATAATTGTATAATAAATGAAAAGAAAATAGAATACAAAAAGATTAGAAAGGTAGTTAGATTTTTTTTTTTTTTTTTTTAAGAATACAATTAGAATAGTGAGTGCTAAAGTTAGAGGGTCAAATAAAGTTGGTAGAGATATGTTTTTTAGCCGATTCTTGAAGATGGCTAAGGACTCAGTTGCTTGGATTGAGTTGGGCAGTAAAAGTGACTTTTGTGCTTCTTTGGGATGGCACAATCAAGTGATGTTCACTTGCAGAACGCAAGCTTATAGAGGGCACATAAGTCTGAAGTAATAAATTTAGGTAAATGGGTGCAGAGCCAGTAGTGATTTTGTAGGCAAACATCAATGCCTTGGATTTTATGCGAGCAGCTATTGGTAGCCAGTGCAAATTGATAAACAGAGGTGTGATGTGTATTCTTTTTGGCTCATTAAAAATTAATCTTGCTGCCGCGTTCTGGATTAATTGTAAAGGTTTGATAGAACTGGCTGGAAGACCTGCCAAGAGAGCATTACAATAGTCCAGCCTCGATAGAACAAGAGCTTGAACAAGGAGTTGTGCAGCATGTTCCAAAAGAAAGGGCCTGATCTTCTTGTTGTTGAATAAAGCAAATCTGCAGGACTGGACAGTTTAATAATGTGGTCTGAGAAAGTTAGCTGATCATCAATCATAACTCCAAGGTTTCTGGCTGTTTTTGAAGGAGTTATGGTTGATGTGCCTAAACTGATGGTGAAATTGTGATGAAACGATGGGTTTGCTGGAACCACAAGCAATTCTGTCCTGGCAAGGTTGAGTTGAAGGTGATGGTCCTTCATCCAGCAAGAAATGTCTGTTAGACAAACTGAGATGCGAGTAGCTACCGTCGGATCATCAGGATGGAATGAGAGGTAAAGTTGAGTGTCATCAGCATAGCAGTGGTATGAAAAGCCATGTTTCTGAATGACAGAACCTAATGATGCCATGTAGACAGAGAAGAGAAGTGGTGCAAGAACTGACCCCTGAGGCAACCCAGTAGTTAGATGTTGTGACTTGGACACCTCACCTCTTCAAGATACTTTGAAGGACCTATCTGATAGGTAAGACTCAAACCACTGGAGTGCGGTTCCTGAGATGCCCTTTGCCAGTAGGGTTGATAGGAGGATCTGGTGGTTAACAGTGTCAAAAGCAGCGGATAGATCAAGCAGGATAAGTATTGAAGATTTGGATTCCACTCTTGCCAGTCTTAGGGCTTCAACAACTGAGAGCAAGGCAGTCTCAGTTGAATGTCCACTTCTGAAGCCAGATTGGTTGCTGTTAAGGAGGTTGTTCTGTGTGAGAAATGCAGAGACTTGGTTGAACACAGCCCGTTCAATTGTTTTTGCAATGAAAGGAAGAAGGGAAACTGGTCTGTAGTTCTCTAAAAGACATGGGTTGAGGGTGGGTTTCTTAAGTAGTGGAGTTATACGAGCCTGTCTAAATGATGAGGGAAAAACACCAGTGTGGAGGGATGTGTTAATGATGTGAGTGAGTGCAGGTACAACTTCAGGAGAAATGGCTTGAAGGAGATGAGATGGAATAGGATCAAGCGGACAAGTAGTAGGATGATTAGAAAGGATGAGTTTGGAGACTTCTGTCTCAGAGAGGGAAGAGAAGGATGTGAATGAGTGTATGTTTGCTGGTGATAAGAGTTTGATGGATTGTGGTGTGGAAAATTGTGCGCTGATATTTTTTATTTTATTAATGAAAAACGTGGCAAAGTCGTCAGCTATTAGAGATGAAGCAGGAGGGGGAGGAGGAGGACAAAGGGGTGAGGAAAATGTTTTAAAAAGTTAGATGAATTGTTAATTTTGTTATGGTATTATGTCATTTAAGCAGTGGAGACATTAGCAGAGAAGGAAGAGAGGAGTGACTGATACACATTAAGGTCAGTAGTATTTTTGGATTTGCGCCACACCCATTCAGCAGCTCTAAGCTTAGAACGGTGTTCGCGTAGAACATCAGATAACCAAGGGGCGGAAGGGGTGGTATGGGCTGGCCTGGAAGACAAGGGGCAAACAGTGTCTAAACAAGATGTAAGAGTGGAGCAGAAAGTATCAGTAGCACTGTTAGCATCAAAAGATGCTAACAGTTTAGGGGAAGGAAGTGAAGATGAAACCATTGCAGACAGCCGGGAGGCTGAGAGTGAGCATAGGTTACGTCGAAAGATGACATGTGGAGGGGTAAGTGATGTGTCAGGGACCATGTTGAGGTTAAGAGTGAGGAGGAAGTGATCCGAGGTGTGCAGTGGAGTAGCCAGTACATGATCAGTGGAGAAGTGTCATGTATAAATAAGGTCCAGTTGGTTGCCTGATTTGTGAGTAGCAGTAGTTGACACTCGGTTGAGATCAAAAGGGGCAATCAGAATGTGGAAATCAGCAGACAGAGGTTTATCTAGGTGGATGTTGAAATCTCCAAGCATAACTAGGGGAGTACCATCCCCAGGAAAGGTTGAGAGCAGCACATCTAATTCATCTAAAAAGTTAACTAGTGGTCCTGGGGGTCGATAGACAACGACAAAATGTATTATAAGAGGGTAGGTAACAGTAACTGAATGAGATTCAAAGGAGCTGTTTATACCCAAAGATGGTAAAGGATTAAATTATGTACATATATATATATGTATGTATGTATGTGTGTATATGTATATATATATATATGTATGTGTATGTGTGTGTGTGCATGTATATATATATATATATATATATATATGTGTGTGTGTGTGTGTATGTGTATATATATGTGTATATGTGTGTGTGTGTGTGTGTGTGTGTGTATATGTGTGTGTGCATGTGTATATATATATATATATATATATATATATGTGTGTGTGTGTGTGTGTGTGTGTGTATGTGTATATATATATATGTGTATGTGTGCGTGTATATATATATATATATATATATATATATATATATATATATATATATATATATATATATATAATGTTTTTATTCATTTTTAAGAAATTTGAAATAATTTGACTATGAATTAAAAAAATAGATGTGTAAATAATCATACTTTAGATGACAAAGTATTTTTCACAAATAATTAAATATTTAATAAAAAATATAATTAAAAAGGATGTAACTACGGTGACCAACAGGGCACGCAGTATTCTGGGCAGTTTGTGTGCACTGGGAATCATATTTTCCAAATAAAGTCAGGGTAACACTCATTTTACATACAGCACACAGTGAAAATGACATAAATATGACAATGGGCGAATGCATAAAGCACAGCATAATTTGAAATCACGTTTAAAGTTTAAAGCATTCAGTTAACATGGGTCGAACGTCACACAGAGAACACGTGATCAAGCTGGATAAAAATGCACATTTCATAAGATCTCACAGCTGGATTCGACTAAGTTTGCATGGTTTGTGAAATTAAATATTCATTAGTCATTCAAAGATTTGTTTAAATGAAATAAATGTGTATTTGCTTAATGCTGATGGCAAATGAGAAAGTATTGTAATGTTTGCCTTTCTATAACTAATGATAACAGCCCGAACACATCAGCCAAGCAGAAAAACTTATCGGCCAATGCCGATATTTGAAAAATGCCACTTTTTTCAATAGTCATAAGCATTCTATTTCTAATTTACTTAGTATTACTAGGTTTATGTGCAATGACTATAAAACATTTAAATATTACAAGTAAACATATAATATGAAACTCTTTCGATTCAGTTAATTTATTAGCCTACATGAATTACTGTAAATGTGTTTGTATTTAAAATATACCTTTACAAAATTCTAGTTCTCATGGAAATGTATTATTACAATGTAAAAAAAAAAAAAAAAAAAAATTAAAATATTTTACTACACCAAACAGTAGTTTTTATTTAATTTTTTTCAGTGTGTGGATGTATTGTCTTCATTTGTAAGTCGCATTGAATCAAAGTCAACCTGTCTGCTAAATGGCTAAATGTAATGTAAATGTACTGGCAGTAGCAAGCCTTGTTACTTGCTCTGCCACAGTAGCAGCAGCAGATCTATTCCACCAAGCCCAAACACATTAATATTTTCATGATAGAATTGATTTTACTTTTATATTTATTTATATGTACTGTGCTATGTAATAGATTACATGTTTAGCATTAGTATTTTCACTTTCACTTGTAAGTTACCAGAGGTACCCAAAAACTGTACTCAAGTAAAAGTAAAAGTACTTATAGAAATATTTACTCAGATAAAAGTAAAATTAATAGTCTGAATAGCTACTTGAGTAAGACTAAAAAAGTATCGGATAAAAAAACTAAAAAAAACTAGTAGTACTCAAGTAGTTAGTTACTAGTTACTTTGGATCATATACTGAATATCTATAGTCTATTTTCATTTAGATATATAGATAGAATGTATGTAGTGTGTATATATATATATATATATATATATATATATATATATATATATATATATATATATATATATTTATATTATTAGTGACTACTCTTACTCTTTAGCTTTCTATATCATCAAAGAATCCTAAACAAAATGTTCCAAAAAATATTAAGCAGCAAAACTGTTTCCAGCACAGGTAATAAATCAATATATTAGAATGATTTTTTTTGAAGGATCATGACTCTGAAAACTGGAGTAACAGCAGATGAAAATTCTGATTTGCAACCCTGAAATAAATTATATTTTAAAGTATGTATTTTATATGTATAAATAACCTCTCACACAGAGAAGAGTGAAAACTCCTCACACGGCTAAGTTACCGAACATCTGAACATAACGAACCAAATGCACATTGACAGATCTTCTTCTGTGTGTTCTGCAAAATTTATATTTCTGCAAACATAAATACTGTGGAAATATTAATGTTAATTGTGTCTAGGCAAAGGCATTCCTCCTGGAACAGAGCTAACGCGGGTTTGGAGGGTATTTATTTCATACTCTGTGACAGCTTAATAAATGTAAAAATAATATTTTATTTAATGTATAAGTTACACGTACAACAAACTAATTGTCATAGTGGTATCGTGTACTGTAATCGAATGTAGCCTAAATTATACCTGTTGAGACAGCACATGCGGTGTTAATCTAATAAAGATCTTCATCGCAAGCAAACAATAGCCTTTGCATATTTGCTTTCAATTCAGTGCAGATCCAAAGCCACGTCTTCAACGCTCTTGATGTTCTAAAAACTTTCTATTACAACTCTGAGTGAATCGCTTCAGATGCTCAGCGCGCACGGCAGGGAACTAAACGAATCATTCAAACTGATTCACGAACCAGTTCACTGGTTTCCCAACTGGTTTGATCTTGCTTTTGAACAGAATTGACTCAAAAGAATGAATCATTCGCAAATGAGCATTGCTCATTGCCCAGAGAAAAGTAGACGGCACGTTTGGAATACACTGAAGCATTTATAACTTTTATTGCATTAAGATAAAGTAACGAGAGGAGCGTCGCCCACAGTAACGAAGTAAAAGTACAGAATTTCCCCCCAAAATTTACTTAAGTAAGAGTAAAAGTACCCATCTTTAAATATACTCCAAAAGTATTAGTTACCCAAAAAAATGTACTCAAGTAAATGTAACGAAGTAAATGTAACTCGTTACTACCCACCTCTGTAAGTTACAAGAATATGTTTGAGGTTTATGCTTTTAGAATGATTATTATTATGATTCTATTTGCTGCTTCTCCTGAGGACATAGTTTGGTTCATGCATGAAAATAATTTACAATAAAGAAATTACAATAAAGGACCTTGAACCTTGATGCCATTGAATAATGTCGTCTGGTTAAGAATCTTCTTTAGTTGTCTGCTGATACTAGGCCTGATTCTTAAAAAGACCTTACATTTACTGGGGGAAAAAAAAGAAAAAAAAAAAAGAAAAAGAAAATGAAAAAGGAAAGTGAAACTTTAAGGAATTTTTTTTTTTTTTTTTTACTACGGGGAGGAGCTATAGTTAGACGTTATAAAAACCAATGCAGAGGCTTTCTGCAGCTATAGATGAAAAGGCGATTCAAGAAAAAAACGAATTGACAGTAAGTCTTTTTGTCTTAATTTTACCTTAAATACTCAGAATAAGTATTCCTATTTGAAATGTTTAAATTCTTGAATTACATTCAATATGAATGACACTCATCTTTATTTATTTATTTTGTCCTTGTTTTTTATGTTTTTTTTTATTTATTTATTATTATCGTGATTTAAATAATTTGACTAATACTCAAACTTTTCTTTTTCAGTCATATTTTTTTCAAGACAAACTGTCATTGGCCACTATCACAAAAAAAAAAGAAAAAAAAAAGCAGCAATTGTCCAGGTGAGTACTGTATCAGTCTTTTTTTTACATTTGAATAATATTTCACAACATTGCTGTTTTAAACTGTATTATTTATCAAATAAATGTATGCTTGGTGAATATACAAAACATATTTCAATACATAACATTCCAAAAGTTTGAAAAGTAGATGCTAGTTGTTTCAGCAAGATAGGTCTCATCATGTAGATAATATAAAAATACCAGATACATAATAAATATCAGATATTTTTGCATCTTTAATTTTATTTTGCATTATATATATATATATATATATATATATATATATATATATATGTATATGTATATGTATTATATATCTATATATATATATATATGTATATGTATGTATATGTATTATATATATATATATATATATATATATATATATATATATATATATATATGTCATATTGTATGTTTGTGTTTATTTCTCTTTAATTTTCCTCTTTCAAAGGTCATACTAAACATTTAGATTGTCTTCAATTAAAAATGTCTGAAATGATTTTTAAGTTAAGAAATCAGATTAATTTTCAAACTAAGTAGCATTTAATATATATATATATATATATATATATATATATATATATATATATATATATATATATATATATATATATATATATATGCTAGTTGTTTCAACAAGATAGGTATCATCATGTAGAGAATATAAAAATACCAGATACATAATATATATATATATATATATATATATATATATATATATATATATATATATATATATAAAAGAAAAAAAAAGAAAAAAAAATGAAAAAGGACAGTGAAACTTTAAGGAATGTACTGTACTATATATATATATATATATATATATATATATATATATATATATATATATATATATATATAGTACAGTACATCCTTAAACATCGTAGTTTGTTTATTTAATAATTAACGTCATGCTAAGAAATATGCGCTATTCACTACTAATAAGGGTTTCCACAAAGCTGGTTATTGGTGGCAGAAGTGAGCAAGTAAATGATGCATGCAAAATTAAATCTATGCAAACTGCTTTAAAATGCAAACAGTGTACTTTTTGTGCTTCGATCATCACACATTGATTTTAGTTCACTTCCTGTGAGCTCTCCTTCCTTAAAATTTATTACATACAAATGTGAAGTTCATGTCTTTCAGACAGAGCAAACAAATTGTCCATAATCCGTATTATTCCTTGCACGGTTATGCCTTAAACTTAAACGTAATTTTAATTACAAAATAAATAAAACTGTCATCAGTTACAGTTAATAAGAAAAAATGAGTAATTAAATTACAGTTACTTATAAAAACTATTACGATTACAAAGGGGATTACATTTGAATATTTACACACATCCACATACAGATTTAACTGATTTATTTCCCAAATTGCACTGACTATTCTGAGACAGCCTACCTCTCTATAATTTCCGCGATGCGCAAAACAAAACAGTTGGTAGAATCCAGTCATTATAATGGAATTCCTATAGCCTAACGCGGACGGAATATGCCAAATTTCGGACGAAAAAATCTAAAGTAGGTCAGTACATGGACTAGTGTCTGTGAATATTAAGCCATAATTAGACAATATATGAATCCAGCACATTCTGCGTGTCTGTGGAAATCAGGTGCGGACTGGACATTGGGAGAACCGGGACAATTCCCGGTGGCCTGGCAGCCGATTTGGCCCGCTATTTTAATATATTTATTGCCTGCCGAATGTATTAAAGCGATTATTTCCGAATCCGTCATTTGATAATTAAATCTCTAATAAATCATGAATCGGTTAGTCGTGACTGTCAATGCTTCGGGTCGCGCGCTCTCAGCGCCTCCGTCAAACGGTTTGGATCAGACTCAGAGTAATCAATGCGAGAGAGAGAATGAGTGGACTGTGGAAGAGCACAGGTGGAGCAGAGAAGCACAACTACTGTTCAGGGTTTCAAGTGCAGGTCAGTTTCATCTGTAAAGATGCTATTGTAGTTTTGTTTTTGTTTACAGCAGCAGCACATTGATCACCATCACTAAAAAAATCTCTATAAAGGATATCATTATCTGTTGTAATTTTACAGTAGTAATTTAGCAGAAAAATTATCATATTTTATTATAGGTTTAGAGGGAACTACGGCAGACAACAACACACTCCTTACGAAAATTAACATGCTTTTACTATAAACCCAAAGACCATGGTTACTATTGTTAAACCATGGTAACCACAAATTAAACATTAATTTACAAATACATTTATTTAAAAATAAATACAAATGGTAATCCATTTGCCAAAAAAAAAAAAAAAAAAAAAAAAAAAACATGGTTATTGTATTTTTACTATAATAAAAGCATGGTTAATTTGTGTAAGGAAAAAACATGACTCATGTTCAGTATTAGGATTTTTCTATAAAGATATTCTAGTGATGTACTAATTTTGACATGTAGGCAATTTAGAAAGTATAGTTTTGTTAAATCTTGAGTATTAAGGTCATGAGAGAGATAGATATCAGGGCAAAATAAAGAGACTGAAAAGAAAAATGGAAGTGAAGGTGCAGTTCAGGAGAGAACTTTTAATTATTTTTCATGTCCCCAACCTAAAGATTTAAATCTTTTTTTTTTTTTTTTTTTTTTTTTTTAATGTCAGGTCCATATAAAAAATAGTGTTGTCCATTAATTTGTTTGTATGAGTTTGAGATTTCCCAGTCTGAAATTATTTCACTGTCTGTCCCTCGTGGAATGAATAGCACAGACATGCGGTTTCATTTACTACACATAGGCCTACTGACGCTAGCAGTGTTTTCAGCCTCTGCCGCCTCAATATATGAGTACATGAACACATAAACAGAATCTCTAGAACTGAGTCACTTCATGAGCATTTTACTTATTTTAAGGAAAACTATCCTCATATCATATACAAAGAAACAGCAATGTTTCAAAAAGACACCAATGTTTCAGGAGTTTAGTACACAGAATAGGACACATGCTTATATTAGATAACTGTATTTGAGTTGATGTATATGCTTTTATTTATTATTTTTAATTAACTATTTTTTTCCAAACCATTGTTAGACCCAGTGTTTCCTGTAGTTATGCAAAGATTTGGTTTGAAAAACAGAATCAGTAAACTATTTCTTATGATTTTAAATTTGCACTGAACTTCAGATCAATCTCAAAGTAAAAGGCGGTACTAAAGTCTGATTTTGTGGTGGATGTGTTCAAATGTGATCATCTTAATTCAAGTGATGAAGGATTGTGAAAGTCTGACAGTGTTGAGCACTACTGTAAGGTTAACCCTGCATGGTGTAAATGGTTGAAATTGATTAACAGTTGAAAATAAACATTCATTAAAAATTAAGAAAAGTAATCAAAAGTAATCAGTTACATTAATAAAGTAAATGAAAAAGTTACACTACTATTGCATTTTAAATAGGTTAACTTGTAGTCTGTAACCTATTACATTTCCAAAGTAACCTTCCCAACACTGCCTGTAGTTCTATGTTCTATCATGGTCAAAAACTGTTTAATTTCTTGCCACCAAACAATCCCCTCTAGTTAGCCAGGTGCTTTTAATATACAGCAGTGTCACAGCACCTCCCAATGGACAAAACCTCACATTACTTTAAAATGGCTCCTACACACCAGCCCTTTAATTGCTTGTGGCAAAAAGACATAAAGAGCCATAAAAATTAAAGCAACATATACAGACATTTGATCATAAATTTTGTGACATTGTTTCACTTACGATAAAAAACCCTATTTGACTCCAATAAAAGGCAAATCTTTCCATCAGGTCATTCTAAAACAATTCTTTTTAGATTTAATCTTTACTGTACATACTAGGCCTTTTATCATCTGGAAGCATTTACAGTACTCTACCAAGTGGCCATGAACCACGGGGTGAAGTAGGATTATGGAAGAAAAATAATGACAAGTGTCTTTAAAACAAAAAAGCATGTTGAATTGCACTAACTGGAAAAAAAAAATGCATTGCATTAACAGTGCTTGCATTTTAATGCCTTGTATTTTCAGGACTTGCATTTTTATGTGCTGAAATTTAACATAGTTCTTTATTTAAACTGTGAATATTTCAGTTCAAAACATTTTAAACACATTTTCATAATTAAAAATTCACAAATTTGGTTACACAAATTCAGTGGTTTAAATTCGACAGAAAATTCAGCATTGCATATCTGGGAACTGCAGGAAAAGCAGTAGAGCACCAATTCATGATCTGCATCTGCAACAGGTTATTCACTAGGTAGGGCCCAAGTGTTCAAGTGAACATGAAGACCACAAGTGTGTACAGCTTTTCATTACCTGATGGGACACACTCATAGCGGTATTCGAGATAGTGTGGGTTTAGTGTGCGTAAAGGGCACTGCACTTTGGCATTTTTAAGACCTGTGTCAGTCTTGCGCACTTAACTTCTTGTCGCGCGCACACGCTCTCAAGTGGCCTTAGAACAAAATTGTAAATATTTGGACTATTTGAATATTTTTGATTATCACAGCCAGTTGTATATGCAAAAAAGATGATTAAGACTCAAAAGCTGTGTTTACATTTCATTCAACATCTTTGCTAATACTTGTTCCCCCACGTAGCCACATGTAAGCAGCTCCCAAATGAGATTATGATGCTATTTTATCCAACACTGATATACAAAACTACCATTACATCTAAGACATATACTGTTTTCAGTTGATTAGTTTCCTTAACTTTATATCATGGCTTTTGACGCTGGTTTACAGTATTGGGGTTTCCCTCTTACTTCACACTCCAGGATTCCCCAACGATGCTTAACGTCTCAATGAACTGATGACGCAAACTATACAGTCAAGCAGATGAGGTCAGAAGAACGTAATGCTCTGCATTTTCTTTAATCGCTTTTCTAGCACCGTAAAGTTAGTTTTAGGTTCGATATTCGCCAGACATTCACTTTCCCTTGCCACTGTTCAATAGAGTCGACAGTCCTACAAATATATCACTACCGTGATTAGTTTTAACAATATACAACCACATTATATTGAGATGATAATAATAAAAATAATAATTAAAATGTCCAATTTATTTTTGTGGAACATGAGAAAAAAAGAAAAAAAAAAGTTTAGGTGAATTTCAGTAATTTTTCTAATAATAATTATTTACTGTATGTACAGTAAGGAAGATATTGGAAAAATTTCAACTGTAGTAAGTCAGTCTGGTCACTAGAAACACTACAACATTTGGAACATGAAAACATTTAGGTGATTTATTGTAATTTTTTTCTTACAAATATTTGTGCACTATACATACTTGGGGTAGTATTGTGTAAGGCGAGATATTGGCAATATATATTTAGTCAGTTTGTCCTCGAGGCATTTACTATAGACCTGTAAACATTAAATTTAATGAATTATTGGACTTTGAATTGGAATGAATTATTGGTACTGTGAGGTAAATTTGCAGACGATCCCTAAAGCAGCCTAGACGAATGTGCAGCAGATATCAAACCTAAAACTAACTTTACCGCGCTTAGTTTTCTATGGGAGAAAAAGGCATAGGTGAAAAGGCTTTGTGGTTTGTGTTAATATTCTGGACTCATCTGCTTATCTGTACATAGTATATTTGATTAATTCGACACAGAAATTGCAGTATTGGTATTAACATTAAGTGATATGGCATCTGACGCATGGAGGCCATTGGCACTTTAATCAGCTGCACATCCGGTGACACTTCTGGTTTTCACTGACATGTGTCAGCGGAGAGTGGCATGTGCCACTGACACCTGTGACGTGTGGCATTATTGAATAACACTTGTGGCATTTAATAATAATAAAAAAATCACATTGTTATAAAATGGTCTCATTTCTTATTGCATAATTCTAATTTATTTTTTGAATAGATGAGATAGGATATAGGTTAGATTAGTCACCATAAATGAGATAGGTTGCGCTGGCCAATGTTACATGTTGATGATGCTGAATGCACGCTGGTAGGTGCCATTACCAAAATGGGAATGCGGATATGACTGTAAATGTGGTATTCTTAGTGACACATGATAGAGTCATTCTTCCTGTTTCCTAGAATGGACCGTTTTTGTGATCAGCAACGCACAACAGCACTGGTATTACACAACATTCATTGGCACGCCATTACTCAAATAGCCTACAACAATGTTTGGGGGAAAAATACCAACTTGTAAATACATATAATTGATATTTATTTAAATATCACTAGATTGGTTTATTTATTTTGATTCTTCTGTCACAATTACTGTAGCTGCTCAACTCATCTGTCAGTCACAGAGAACCTACAACATGTTATTTTATGTTATGTAATGTTAGTGTCAAACCATTGGCACGTCATAAGTGTAAGTGCCACTTCCGGTTTTCACTGACATGTGTCAATGGAGAGTGGCATGTGCCAATGGATTGTATCACTGCAAACTGTCCATTCTAGGAAACAGGTGGAATTAATCTATCATGGGTCACTATGGATACCACATTTACAGTCGCATCTGTTATTGTAAACTTTGATTTCTGTAATGACACCTACCGGCGTGCATGCAGCATCATCAATATGACTTTGGCCAGCACAACCTATCTCATCTATGGCTTTAATATATACAAACACACACACACACACACACACACACACACACATATATATATATATATATATATATATATATATATATATATATATATATATATATATATATATATATATATATATATATATACACATATATATATATATATATATATATATATATATATATGAAAGCCATAGATGAGATAGGTTATATATTATAGAATTATGCAATAAGACATTAAGCCATTTTATAACAATGTGATATATATATATATATATTTATTTATTTTTTATTTTATTAAAGTATTTGACAAACAATCCAGGCAAACAAAGGGACACAAGACAAAAAATAAACACATAAAGAAGCCTAATTTGTTATACAAATTAACTCTGCAATATAATTAATATGCTGGACAAAAACCGAAACATGTCATCAATAAAATATGGTTCTGCCATTAAGTGCACATGTTACACAGTCTATATATGTTATACTCTGGCTGACAGCGGCAGTGTCACCAGAGGTGCAGCAAGATATGGTGGCATTCATACGTGACAATGTTGTGACACTGACCCAATCCAACGGCACATCACATGTGTCAGTGGCACATGCCACTCTCCGCTGACACGTCAGTGAAAAGCAAAGTGGCATGTGCCAATGGCTTCTGTGCATTAGATGCCATGTCGCTTAATGTTAATACTGTTTCTCAGAATTTGGTCATTTATTATGAGGCAATAAACCACTTTGTGTTTTCTTTATGGGAAATGTTTAACGTGCAGCATTCTGGTTTCATCTGCTTGCCTGTATAGTTTGCACCATCAGTAAGGTGTATTCTGAGAACTGAGGTCTTTTTTATATCTCACAAGTTCATTGAGGCGCGATAAGCGTAGTTGGGGAATCCTGGGATGTGACGTATGAGGGAAACCCCAATACTACACCTCAGCATCACAAGCCATGATATAAAGTTAAGGAAACTAAGCTTCCAAAAACAATATACGTCTTAGATGTAATGTTAGTTCTGTATTTCAGTGTCGGGTAAAATAGCATTATAATCTCATTTGGGAGAGAAAAAAGCTGCTTTACATGTGGCTACACGGGGAAACGAATAACAGCAAAGATGTTGAATTAAACGTAAACACAGCTTTTGAGTCTTAATCAGCTTTTCTACATATACATAATGGCCCTGATAATCATAAGTTATTTTTACTGCTTGCTCCATTTTTGTAAATCAGTTTCTGTGAATGAATGGCTTGCTCTACCTGTTGCTTCGGTGTTGCTTCACCTGCTGGTGAGTGACTAACAGCAGATTCAGATCATGCATCGGTGCTCTACTGCTAATCCTGCAGCTCCTGGATGTTCAGTGCTGACATTTCTGCTGAATTTGAACCACTGAATTTGTGGAAGCAAATTTGTAAAGTGAAATAAAATGGACTAAAAATGGCCTGTCGAATATTATACATCGTATTTTTAAACAAATTGAATATTTCAGAAGTGAACTCTGTGAGGTGAATATAAATTAATTAATTTTTAATTATGAAAATGTGTGTAAAATGTTTCACAGCTTAAATAAACAACTAGGTTATATTTCAACCCCTAAAAATGCAAACCCTGAAAATATAAGACATTAAAATGTGAACGCAATGCATTATTTTTTCAGTCAATGTGTAATTCAACATGCTTTTTTGTTTCAAAGGCATTTGTTATTATTTTTCTTCCACTCGTGGGGTTCGCAAGTGGATCCGGCGCCCAATCTCTGGAGTCGGAAGCACGCTCTGCAGTTCCTTCCACCCAGGGAGAGGGATCAACACTCCGCCTCTCTTCCTCCGAGGAGGTTGATGTGGAATCTGTCAATAGGGATTCGCCACCCCACTCGCCGCGGTATGAGGAGCTCTTAGAGGTGGTGACTCGCGTGGTGGCCAAATTAAGCATCGAATGGCCGCTGAGAAAACAACTGAACCGCAGAAAAGCAAGCTCGATGAACGCTTTCTGCGGGCGAGTCAACCACCTCCTAGCCGGGGCCTTCCGTTTTTTCCCGATCTGCATGAAGAGATCGCTAGATTGTGGAAACGCCCGTTTTCAACCCGCCTCTACATCCCCTCGTCAGATTACTATGGCAATGTAGTGGGGATGGGAGAGCACGGCTACAGAGCGATGCCTCGGGTGGAACAGACGCTCACGAGCTATCTGTCCCCCGGTGCTGCATCGTCTCTGAAGGCCCCGGCGTTGCCCTCCAAGCCGCTTAGAACAACGTCGGCTTTGGTGGGCAAAGGGTATGCGGCAGCAGGTCAGGCTGGTGCGTGTCTGCACACCATGGCGGTGTTACAGGCGTACCAAGCCAACCTGCTTAAAGAGCTAGACGAGGGAAAGGAGATCAAGTCCCACGACATTTCAGAGTTAAGAAGGACCGCTGATCTCTCCCTCCGCACCACCAGAGTTAATGGCAGCTATGGTGGCCACGGAGAGACACTTATGGCTGACCCTGTCCGAAATTAAAGAGCGGGACAGGGTCTGCCTTATGGACGCCCCAATCCAGCCTTCTGGCCTGTTCGGCGACGCAGTCAGCACTGTCGTCGACAGGTTTCAGGAGGCCCGCAAACAGGCGGCGGTGTTCCTTAAGTTCCTCCCTCGACGCTCTCTCGGGGCATCTGGGTGGGAGGTGCCCCAGCCGCACCCTAGCTCCTCGTACCGCAAGGCCCAAAAACAGAGTCGGGATCGAGAGTCCCAGCGACGCTTTCGGCCGAGGTCTTCTAGGCCCAAACAAGATCTAAGGGCAATCATCGAAGCTAAGAAGTCCTCGGCCAAGAAGCCCTGACGCCAGAAGCCCAGGGCTTCAGAGGGCAGCTTCTGCTGGTGTAGAGCGGTGTACACCACAGTACACGGTGCCCGTCTCACCTCAGTGCCCTCTGGGGGCCGATCTGCCAACCCTGCCAGTGTTCCAGGGCGCAGCGGTCCCCAGCGAGCATCGTTCTCAGTATCTTCCGCGCGTGCGCATAGCGGGGCTGAGACGCTCACCGCCCCTGCGGGGGCCTCTTACACTAGAGGTCAGTCTCGAGAGACTGGTTTCCTTAGTAGGTTATTTGGCAGCGTGGAAACTACTGCCAAATGTATCTCAATGGGTCCTGCACACAGTAGAAAAAGGCTACCGTATTCAGTTTGGCTCTGCACCACCGATGTTCAACGGGGTAACTCCGACGATAGTCGGCCCCGGGCAGGGTCTGGTTATGGAACAGGAAGTGAAAACCCTATTAGAGAAGGAGGCCATCGAGGTGGTCCCTCATCAAGACAGGGAATCCGGGTTTTACAGCCGGTATTTCATAGTTCCAAAGAATGATGGGGGGTTGCCTCCGATCATAGACCTGCAGGTCTTAAATCGATCAGTTATGAGATTGAAGTTCAAAATGCTCACGATCAAGCATGTTGTAGCTCAGATCAGGTCCAAGGACTGGTTTGTCACAATAGATCTCAAAGATGCATACTTCCACATATCCATCCTTCCACAACACAGGAAATTTCTGAGGTTCGCTTTCGGGGACGAAGCCTACCAATATCGAGTACTTCCCTTCGGCCTTGCACTCTCACCCCGCACATTCACAAAATGTGTAGATGCGGCTCTGGTCCCCCTGCACATGTAGGGCATCCGCATTCTCAACTATATCGACGATTGGTTGATTTTAGCTCAGTCGGAGCAGATTGCGGCTCGGCATCGAGATGTCGTTCTCACACATATGGGGGAGCTGGGTTTGAGACTGAACGCCAAGAAGAGTGTACTTTCTCCAGTTCAGAGAACCACCTATCTAGGCATAGTATGGGATTCGACTGTGATGCAGGCACGATTGTCCCCTGCTCGTATCGAGTCAATCCTCATCTCAGTCGAGAGAGTCAAAGAAGGCCAGTCACTCACTGCCAAACAATTTCAGAGATTGTTGGGTCTGATGGCAGCTGCGTCCAACGTGATACCTCTTGGCCTGCTGTACATGAGACCCCTGCAGTGGTGGCTCAAGACCAAGGGATATTCCTCGAGGGGCAATCGACTTCGAACTATCAGGGTCACGCGGCGCTGCCTCCGTGCCTTAGACATGTGGAAGAAATCTTGGTTCTTGAATCAGGGCCCGGTGCTGGGAGCTCCTGGTCGCTGTGTAACACTAGCGACGGATGCATCCCTCACTGGTTGGGGTGCGGTCATGAGTGGCCACCCTGCCCGTGGTCTGTGGAGCGGTCGCCATCTGACATGTCATATCAGTTGTCTATAAATGCTAGCAGTTTATCGTGCACTGAAGCACTTCCTCCCAGACCTAAGGGGTCACCATGTGTTGGTGCGCACCGACAACACATCGGTGGTCTCTTACATCAACCACCAGGGAGGTCTGCGTTCGCGCCCCTTGTACAATCTGGTGCACCAGATCCTTGTGTGGTCCCAGAGCGAACTCCTCTCATTAAGAGCAGTATATATTCCTGGGAAACTAAATATGGGAGCAGACATATTGTCGAGGCAGAGGCCGAGGCCCGGGGAATGGAAGCGTCACCCCAAGGTGGTGGAGCAGATATGGAGAATTTTTGGCAGAGCTCAAGTAGACCTCTTTGCGACTCAAGAGACATCACAATGTCCCCTTTGGTTCTCTCTAGTTCATCCAGCTCCTCTGGGACTGGACGCTATGGTACAGACCTGGACGAGGCTTCGTCTGTACGCCTTTCCCCCTATTGCTCTGCTCCCATGAGTTCTGACGAGAGTACGCCGGGACGGGGTCCGTCCGTTATTAGTAGCCCCGTTCTGGCCGGGCCGAGTATGGTTCACAGATTTGGTCTCGCTCTTTGACGGCTCTCCGTGGGAGATACCGATCAGGACAGACCTACTATCACAGGCGCAGGGCACAATAATTCACCCTCGCCCGGAGTTGTGGAAGCTGTGGGTGTGGCACCTGAGGGGGCACAACTATTAGCATCCGGTCTCTCAACCGAGGTTGTTGAGACCCTCCTCCAATCCAAAGCTCCCTCAATGAGGAAACTGTACGCCCTGAGGTGGAAACTCTTCACCTCATGGTGCAGAGACCGCCAGCTAGACCCAGCTAACTGCCCAGTTGGTACAAAAAAACAAGTGCTAAAATGAAACGTTGCACAAACCATTAGGTATAACCTTGCATATTTGGTATTGCTTTAACTCCCATGAAAATAAGTTGACCCCAACCAAAGTTATAAGTATGTGAATATTCTATGTCTCAAAACTTCTCAGGCTCCTTTAGGGCATCATGCTGATGTCCCATACCAAGTTTCATGACAATTCATCAATGTGTTTGTAAAATATAGCATTTTAGAATATAATTCAAAATGGCTGACATGGGAAAACTGGGTATTATTAGATTTGGCGAAAATATTCATTTTTCATATCTCCTGACCACCAGGGGGAACTGCGCCAAAACACTGCAAGTAGTCTCTGGTCATGCTTGTTATGACACACACCAAGTTTGGTCTCAATACACCAAACCGTTTTGGAGATATAGCCTCACATCCATTTTTGAGTGCTTTTCGTCAAATTCATTTGTGCATTATTCGAGAACTGTTGTACAAATCAACTTGAATTACATAACTTTTTGGCAGCATGGTCTGAAGATGATCTGTTTCAATTTTCAACTTCAAATTTGCTGTGGTTAATGTTGGAACTGTCCTCTATCAGTGTGCCAAATTTCACAACTTTCCTGCAAGCGGTTCTATGGGCTGCCATAGACTTCCAGAGCTGAAGAAGAAGAAGAAAAAGAATGCCACGATTAAAATAGGTGCCTAAGCACCTTTGGTGCTTGGCCTCTAATAATAGTGATAATAATACGGTTTAGCATACAGAGTTTGGGCATGCAAGAGATTGGGGGAATCTGTAAAATCAAAAAAAAAATAATAATAATAATAATAATAATGAATTATACAACAAAATACAACTTAAGAATTTTGTAATTTAATTAGAAAACAACCCCTGATTCACAACATTCATTTCCAAATGCATAAATCTGGTATAAACCTGCACAGGCCTCTAACCTAAGCCCTATAGCTGCCCTTGGCCGATAGCTTACCAGTTTCCTCGGCCTGAGTCCGACTGGAGCCTATGTCTTTTTTCTCTCATTGTTGCTTCCTAATAACACTGCTGTTGCAGCCATTAAAATAGGTCAGTTTTGTTTTTAATTGGAAAGTTATATTTCTTATTGTTTTATAATTTAATTCATTTAATTAAAACAAGAAGGCTACGCCGTCATTTTTGCTCATACAGATAAGACTAATACTTCATTCGTAACTGTAAATGGTCTACTCATATTTACAACAAAATGTTGTGCTTTTGTAAAATAAAGAAAACAATCAGGATGCGCTTGCCGTCTCGTCTGCATGAAAAGGGACCCGTCAAGCTCGGGCTGAAATGCAAAGCTCTTAAATCAGGTGCAGTTCAGCTTCGTCGTGATGGTTTATATTCACAATAAGCTACATAATACATGTAAGACTGGATCCATAAAGGGCTAATAATGACAGTAAGACATTCATAATGTATGATCACGCTTTGGTTCATATTTAGAAAATGACTTTTATGAAGTCGTATATTATTACAGAAAAAATTTGTTTTTGTTCCATTAATAATTTTCACGTGATGTTGAAAAATAAATGGTGCTATTATCATCGGGGCTATAAGTTAGTTTTGCTGTAGGCTATTCATCAAAAGCAGCAACAAAAAGCAGCATGCTCTCTGGCAGTCCAGTTCATTGATTGAGTCCATTGATTGAGTCCATTCATGATTTTTTTTTTTTCTTTGTTTTTCAAGAGTGACCACACAAGGATCTGGGGTCTCATTTATAAACGTTGTGTATGCACAAAATGGGCATAGAAACATACGTAGAGATTTTTCCACGCACATATCGTGATTTATAAAAAAATAAACTTGCCATAAATATGTACGCACCGTACGGACATTCTAGACCATGCGTACAAACTCTTTTTATAGAGTAAAAAAAAATATTTTTTTTTACATTAAATACTCCACTCGCATTAATGGAGATAAACACTGGAGTTACATAATTTTACAAAAGACATAATTACATAATTTTATTAACAATAGGCTACATAATTTTCCTGTGGCATGCTGTTTAAATGACAGCGAGGAGTGCTATATGTGCACAATAATTCATCTTTAAAATAAACTACAGATAACATGTTATGAGAAATATTTTAGTGAGAACAATGATCAATGATGCGCACTTACTTCAATATTATGGTGGACTGCTGGATTCAGAGGTCTAAAAGTCCCTTGTCCAGTATAGGACCAATGATACTAGCTTACTGTACAACTGCAGCTGCACGGAGGTGTTGATGCCGTGTGAAGGCATCTCCACAACATAATGAAAATCACCACTATATTTAATGGATATAACTAGGAGAAAACGGTAAGATTTGCACGTTTCCTTTTTAAAATACTTTGTCGGTGACTTGCCGAATCACTGCAATAAATATGGTCCTATCTGTTTCCACTAAAAATAGCTAAAAGATGTTCATCAGCAAAACTGCATACATTTAATTTTATTTGAATTGTTTAAAACAATTGAAATACTATTTGGCCAGTGTAAAAGAGTGAGATCAACTCTATTCTAAAATATATCTGAGAACAACTTTAACATTTTGTTTTTATGGATATTTTCATATATTTATTATAAATCATTACAAGGATACTGGATAATTTTTAGCAATAAAAATGAATGTGTATGCCACAAATGTCATTATAGTCCCCATCTCATGTTTCCTTAATGTCTCAGTGTTAAACATGGTGTCACGTGCATGTGAATATGCATGGAAATGATATGCAGATGAGGTTATACATAGTAAAACAAGGCATTGTAAGCTCCATATATGTTTATTTCGGGGAGGAGACAAGGTGGAGATGCACGTATGCACAATCTTCCCCTGAATGGGATTTATAAAGGGATTTGTGGGCAGGTTCTGGTGTAAGAATGGTTTTATAAATCTAAAAACTTTTGTGCATAAGCAAAATCTAGCTTGTGTGCCTATGTGCATTTTTAGGGTGAAATCTACAGAGAGTTTTATGAATGAGACAATGGAAATCGTGCACCAGCTTGTACAAGGGTCGCGAACGCAGACCTCTTTGGTGTTTGACGTAAGAGACCACTGATGTGTTGTCGGTGCGCACTAACACATGGTGACCTCTCAGGTCTGGGAGGAAGTGTTTTAATGCTTGATACACGGCCAGCATCTCCAGATAAATGATATGACATGTCAGATGACGACCACTCCACAGACCACGGACCTTGATAGTTCGAAGTGGATTCCCCCTCTGGGAAAATCCCTTGGTCTTGAGCCACCACTATAGGGGCCTCATGTACAGCCAGCCGAGAGGTATTACATTGGACGCAGGTGCCATCAGACCTGAAACTTTTCTGAAACTGCTTGGCAGTGAGTGACCGGCCTTCTCTGACTCTCTTGACTGACGTGAGGATCGACTCGATATGAGCAGGGGACAGACGTGCCTTCATCGTGGTCGAATCCCACACCATGCCTACATAAGGGGTTCTCTGTAATGGAGAAAGTACACTCTTCATGGCATTCAGTCTCAAACCCAGCTCCCCCATGTGGGCAAGAATGACATCTCGATATCGAACTGCCATCTGCTCTGATTGAGCTAAAATCAACCAATCGTCAATATAATTTTATATGTGGATGCCTTGCAGTTGCAGTGGAGCCAGAGCAGCATCCACACACTTCATAAATGTGCGGGGTGAGAGTGCAAGGCCGAATGAAAGTACTCGATATTGGTACGCTTCGCCCCCGAAAGCAAACCTCAGAAACTTCCTGTGTTGTGGAAGGATGGAAACATGGAAGTATGCGTCTTTGAGATCTATCGTGATAAACCAGTCCTCGGACCTGATTTGAGATACAACATGCTTGATGGTGAGCATCTTGAACTTCAGTCGCATGACTGAGTGGTTTAACTGATGCAGATCTATGATCGGACGCAACCCACCATGCTTCTTTGGAACCATGAAATACCGGCTGTAAAACCCGGATTCCCTGGCCTCCTTCCTTAATAGGGTATTCACTTCCTGTTCCATAACCCAGTTGAATTTCGGCGGTGGAGAGCCGAACTGAATGCGATAGCCTTTTTCTACCATGTGCATCGCTCTACCCAAGTAGGGGCCGCCCTCTGCAGTCCTGACCAACTCGCATCAGGACTTTTTGACCGAGGACCTCCTAGCCTGAAGTACGGCCCTCAGATCCGACTTAGGCTGGGAAGTCCCTGGCCCATAGCTCTGTTTCTGCACCTCCCTGTACAAGGAGCTGGTACACAGAGGGGGCTGCTCCCATCCAGCAGCCCCCGGAGCTGGAGTGCGACGAGGGAGGAACTGCTGAAATGCCGCCGCTTGTTTGCGGGCCTCCTGATACCTGTCGAGGAAGACCTTGTCTTTCTCTCTCATGTCAGACAAGGTCAACCAGAGGTGCCTCTCCGCTGCTACCATAGCTGACATGGATCGCCCAATGGCACGGGCGGTCTCCTTGGTGGCACGGAGAGTGAGATCAGCGGTTCTCCTCAGCTCTGTGATGTTATCAGAGCTGAGTTCCTCCCCCTCATCAAACTTCTTAAGCAGGTCTGCCTGGTATGCCTGTAACACAGACAGGCATACCAGGTGTGTGTGCGGACGCGCACCGGCTTGACCTGCTGCCACGTACCCCTTGCCCACCAGCATGAAGGATGAAGAGACGGGCCAAGAAAGGCTTAACCCACAACCTCGACACCTCGGTATTTAATTGGGCTACCGCACAAGTCACCAGCTCCAACAGCACCTTGTACTGGGGCGATAGAGAGGGCGAGACCTCATCAATGCTCTCCACGTCAACCTCCTCAGAGGAAGACAGGCAAAGCACCGAGCCTTCCTCCCGAGAGGAAATAGCCACAGTGCGGGCTTCCTAACCCAGAGATCGGGCAGATCTGGTGGGTGAGAAAGGAGATAGGGACGCACCCGTCTCCATTCCCTCCAGCAGATCTAACTGCGAACCACACAAATGCAGCCGCCACTCCGCCTTGGCGGAAGCGGGACCAGCACTGCAAGGAATGCTGTTGGAGACTCCCTCATCAAAGAGAGCCTTCCGGGAGCGAAGCAAACGCAGTGGGAGACACTCGCAATGCGGGGAATCGGCCTCGAGAGCCGATTGTGCGTGCTCAGCTCCCAAACAAGCCACGCATAGACTGTGTGTATCCCCACCCATGATGTTGCGTGGGCAGGGAGGAACACATGATCTAAATCATGACTCGGTCTCGCCCTTATGTTTTGTTTTACTATGAGCTTTCGGCATAGTGGAGCTTATTTAGGGGTTGTGTAAAGACAAACAACGGAAAATAAGACTCACAACACAGATTGAGACAGACATCACACAGAGCGCTTGCTGAAATGACAGAAGGCTGACGCCAGCACTGCCACACTTGCTTTGAAGCTTCCTGGTCAATGATGTCACCTGCATATGACATCTTGTCTTTCCATTGGGCTGATTACACATGTGATTCAGAGCACGGTCATGCAGAGGGCATTCCCCAAAGCGTTTCAATGCAGCTCGAGTTCCTGAAGATGAAATCAATTTTATTTAAATTTTCATTTTTGTGTTTCAGAGGAAAAAGCAATGTTAAGGATGTGTCATCTCTCCATTACGGACTGTTCTGAAAGCAGAATTTATACAAACGCATAAAATTAAAAAAAAAAAATTACAAATTAAAAACTTTAACAGAGATGTCTAGTAGCCTATTGGATGTGCCTTTAGAGAGAAATGCAAACTTCATTCAAATTATATAATCAGGGAATATTTGCTTTCGTTTTGAAAGGAAGACAAAAGAATGCTCCAGCCGGATTCCTTTCTGAAGGAAATGGGTTCTCATCCATGGGCTCGCAATCCTATGCTCCTCAGGTGACCAAGCACCAAGTCTCTGTGTGCCAGTGCCTGATCCTGAGATTAAACAAAGAATTATTCAATCATCCAGGTAGTTCAAAATTTAGATGCCCTGGAGCCGCAATGCAATAACTTCATAGTGCATCACTGCATAACTGACGTGCTATGAGGATAATGAAGATTAGGCTATAGCTTACTCCTCAATAGCCGCTTTTCCACTATCGGGCCAGTGCGAGCCAGGGCTTAAAACGGGCCGGGCGGGGCTAATAGCCTCGGGCCAGTAGCACGAGGCCAGAATAGCGCAGCGTTTCCACAGTCAGGCCTGAAGCTCCGCTGCGCTTCACTAAAACCCGCTCTTTACACGCCTCTCAGGAACAACGTCACGCAACCCCATCATTTCACCAACAAAGAGAAGTTATCAGAAAACTAAGAAATAAGTCACTGGAACATGCGCGATCACAAAACGAACACGATAACAGCGGCCTTTTGTTTGCATGCTTTGTTAAATATTCAAATTCAAAAGCATCGATGTTTTACTATAAGTGATATATTGAGCATAATGAATCAATTTATCAGGACTCAAAATTAATCACACAGAAATAAATGTATTTCTATTTTATTTATTTATTTTAAATGCTTATGAAAATAGCCTGCTTATTCAGTCGAGACTGTTTCTGTTTATTTGTAGCCACAGTAGCCTATATACGTCACATTTAGAATGAATGATAATAACTCTATTTTTATAAAATCTCCCGAACAAAAAACATACGCGGAGCTAAACTCTCGAGACGAGACTTATGACAATATGAGTTACTAAATAAATACACAATTGTGATAGAGAATAAGAAGTTGATGTATGTTTTCTTCAAGTGGTTGCATTTACCATGTTTACTATGGTAATGTCTAGCGTGCACAGTCTTTTGCATCGCTTATAAATATTTCTGCCTTGTTTAGTGATTATAATTCACATCGGATAAAATTATTTCAAACACATGCTTCTGACTGAAAGTGAGTTTTGAGTTCAACTTATTAAAAAAGGTTTTTAATGTTGGTGTTATAGCTGTTAGCTTTCTGAAATGATCCGCAGTGCAGACGCTATCTATTTTTATAAAAGCTCCCGAACAAAAATCATTATTATATTTTGATGACATGCTACGCGGAGCTAAACTCTCAAGACGAGACTTATGACACATAAAATATGTTACTAAATAAATACACAATTGTGATAGAAAATAAGAAGCTGATGTCTGATTTCTTCAAATGGTCACATTTACCATGTTTATTATGGTAACGTTAATGTTTAGCGTGCATAGTCTTTTACATCGCTTATAAATATTTCTGGCTTTTATGGTGATTATAATCCAAATCGGATCGCGTTATTTCAAACACTCGCTGCTGACTGAAATTGAGTTTTGAGCTCAGCGTATTTTTTAAAAGTTTTTAAGTTTATGTACACAACGTTATAGCTGTTATTTTTCTGAAATGAACGGCGCTGATACTCTCCAGACGCGAAGAAACTCCGCCTTTGTTCATAACCACTCCTCTAGCCCCAGCTGGCCCGCTTTGGCCCAAGGTTTTCGTCGGGCCAAAAAACCCTGGCCGTTGGCCCCGAGGAAGAACCGACGAGGCACGATCAAGCCCCGGAAGTGACAGTGGAAACGCGACTGGCCCTGGCACGCACTAGCACGCCCGCTTTAAGCCCGACAGTGGAAACGCGGCTAATGAAAATGTTTTTAAAAAGTTCTTTCAAAATTAAAATGATTAACACTGCAATCAAAAAAAAAAAAAACCTGT
The DNA here is from genome assembly GCA_024542945.1 of allo-octoploid hybrid of Carassius auratus x Cyprinus carpio. Taxonomy (NCBI): domain Eukaryota; kingdom Metazoa; phylum Chordata; class Actinopteri; order Cypriniformes; species allo-octoploid hybrid of Carassius auratus x Cyprinus carpio. Next base: position 76,091 of record JANHFF010000154.1, read on the forward strand.
TTAACACGAAATAGCTTCTTCTCTCTTTATTTAGTTATTTTATTTTATTTTCCACTAGCCTATGTTTGGGCAACAAGAGAAATATTAAGGGAGTAAATTAAAACATTTAGCTACTATATACACTTATCAGCATATGAAGTAGATTTGTCTCTAAGAAAATATGCGCTTTTAATGCAGTCAGATGCCGAAAGTGCCGTCAGTTTTTACTTTCACGTTCTAGTGAATGGACTGAGATTAAGAGGTTCACCGCATAATGCTTCTGCAAAGTTTGCACATTGCTTGTGTGCTATCCAATGACCCGCCTTCCTGGTTTAAAACAAATATTTACAATATTGTGATATAACCAGCCTCCCAACCCACCCATCACTGAGTTCACGGTTGGGGGCTGCGAATTTGATCTAGGCCACTAGACTCCGTCTGTTAGTTAGCCTAGTGCCCACTCACATAGCAATTTTTCTCTGGCCCAGCTCCAGCCCACACAATCAGTTTTTGCTTGGCCCACATACCGCAATGAATGACCGCCCTAGTGTGGACCAGGTCTGGATTCCAGACAAGGGCCACACATGGGCCATAACTGGCCCAAGTCTCAGCCAAGTGAATTACCCACAACTGGCCCTGAATTGGGCCAGATCAAAATGTAAAATTGGAACCAAAACATAACCTTAATTAAACCATATCAACACCGGTCTTTAACCAGAAAGCCCAAAACTGAGCCACACCTGAGCCTGATCCAATTTTTCTCTGGCCCAACTCCGGCCCACACGACTTGGCCTACATACCGCAATGAATGACGGTCCTAGTGTGGACCAGGTCTGGATTCCAGACAAGGGCCACACATGGGCCATAACTGGCCCAAGTTTCATCCAAGTTAATTACACATAACTGGCCCTGAATTGGGCCAGATCATGTCAGCCTCAATAAAACCATAACCAAGCCACTACACACCCCTCACAGATGAATAATCACAACAATGACAGTATTCTGAACAAATATTTAATCATGTTTAATCAGCAAAACAAGCTGAATGAATCTCAAACCTAACATACAGCATTATGGTCAGTTCACACTTCCACAAAACTATAAGAAAAACATGCTTATTTGTTTTGCTTGGTCAGTGTCTTCACCCTTGGAGTATGGCAGTGTGAATTGGCTTTTAGGTGCTTTGGAAAACAAAAAACATAGTAAAAATATATATATATTTTTAATGTTTACACAATTAACATTCAATTATTAAATAAAGTACTTTCTCTATTTTTGCAGTGTTCAGGTGTTCATGTCCCTGAATAATATCTGCATACACGTTAATTCTGAAGAGTACATATAATATCTAGTAGACAGCAATCGTGTGAGTGAGATGTCTGGTGTTGAGGCTGGATCTGGAACTGACTTCTGTCCAGGTTATCTGTCTTTACGAACTGCCCTGAAATACAATTGAAACAAACAATGTGGTGTGAGGCTCTTACATTCACAATGCTCATTTTGGTCTCGGTGGTGAAGTGTCAGACTGAAATTTAGTTTTTGGTAAACAGTCTTCAAGAGTGCAAATAAGATTTTAAGTTTTAAGTACTGTACCTGTCAGGCTCGCGTGACGTTTCCACAAGCAAACAAAGTCTACTTGAACAAACAATTCACTACATTTAAAGTTCTGAAGTGAGGTATGTTCATAATACTCTGGTTCTGTCTTACCGTTATTAATTTTAATTTCAAATATCTTTTTTATTGTCATCTGTGTCTTTTTTCTTATCATGATGGACCCCTCTGTAGATTGTTGTGTATGAAGTGTCCTCAGTGCAGAGTTAAACAACATGGCCTTGTAGGACATACAGCAGTGTTTCCCATCCTTTTTTTAGTCACGGCACCCTTTGGAAATTTTAACAAATTTGTGTCACCCTACAAAATTAATTCTGACACATTACTTGAATTTCTAACTTCGATATGATACTTTGAAAAGTATAGATATTCGCTACAGCAGGAAAGAACCGCAGAATATACTGTCTAATATAATATACTGTACAGATATTTTTAATATTATTACTTTTTTGGCTCAATGGTGGCAATCAATAGGCTAATCTCTAATGAAGAGACCAATTTTGTATGACAGATTTTAATGTAGGCTTTTATTCATATGTATACTTTATTTAATTACAATTATAACTTGATTTGGTCTAACAGTAGGGCTATTAAGAGATTTATTTTTATTTATTTATTATACCAATTATCCAAATAATGTTTAGTCCTAGAAAGCTTTTAATATCAAAACACAAGAGCATAACATAGTGGTTAGCAGATCAATGAATGAGGGCAGCGTTACTAGAGTTGTGCATATACCACACCATGTTACAACACAGTAGAGCTATTACAAACAGAAACAATACTGTACTACATAGATGTTTCCTGTCAGCTCGGGTAAGTTCAAAACGGTACATGCATGGTGCGACTGAGCGGAGTGCACATGCACAGAGCAGGATAATATGTAGAGCGTCACACTACATGAAAGTGAATCCTGAGCAGTGAATTAATTTTCGGCACCCGGGATTTCGGTGCATCAGATATGGATATTATATAACAGATGCTTTTTTTTCTTTACATTTTAGCAATTTAAAAATATTGAAAAATTATTTTTTAAAAGCCACTCCTACTCTCGACAGACGTGCCATGAAATATTTTATATTTATTTGATATATATATATATATATATATATATATATATATATATATATATATATATATATATATATATTTGCTAAACTTTTGAATGTTTGAGGTTTTACTTACAAGTGAGTTGGTTCATAGCGCCTAGGAGATGTTCTTCGACAGGAGATCTGCTCCAGCTCTGCAGCATGGCCATCAGAGTGGAAGAATATAGGAACAATACATCACATAGCCAACAATATGTAGTTTACAATGTCAGGTTTATTAGAAATTAACAAACTACAGCAGAGGCGGAATGCAGAAAAGAGAAATAACTATACAAAACATTCAACAACGACAACAAAAAAAACCTTCCAAAAATACATAAAGTTAATAAGACTTCTCAGATCACCTGTGTTTCCTGTATCTCTGTCAGCAACTCCCATTACACATTTTCTTCCCCATTTTAGGGTTTTTGTTCTGATGCTCGTGAAATCACAGTACAATATATCAATAATTGTTTGCAATTGAAGTTCAAAACTTGTTTCAGCCCATAAGTTCATGTAAATGACATCACCGATTGACCCCACAGTGCAGACTTTTATGTTAAATTAATTAGCTTATAGTTACTTTTCTATTGACAAATTACCAGCAAAACATTTACAGAACTATCAAAACCGCTCATCTACACATAAAATAATATTAAAAGCTCAAACTTTCATTAGAGTTCAAATCTATAGTTACCTTACCTCTAATAGTTAGCCTCTATAGCTAGTTAACTGTTGTGATGCTAACAGTCTTTTTGAAGACACTAAACCATTTCTGTAATATAAAGATTCAACAGAAACGTGTCAATTGCATGCCAGAAACGGTTGTATGTATTATTTGTGTAATTTTAGGGACTAAACTTACCTGAAAGCAGTGAAAACAATGGAGAGACTCTCGCTACTTGTCAGTTGAGTGAGCTGAGTTGATGCCCCGTTTCCATGGTAACTCTTTCCGTTACAGTTTAAATGCGATTTGAATGCTCAACGTGTGCGCCTATTAAAACACATCACAGTAACGCATTTACATAAATAGTACATAAAGGTAAAATAAAACATCCTGAAACTTCATCATGTATTGATTAAGTAGATAGTAGGCCTACATCAAACAACTGAATGAGAATATGAAAGCAGTGAATGCAAAACATTGTTTGAAGTCAGTGTGTATATATATATATATATATATATATATATATATATATATATATACATAATAACAAGATATACCATTCTACAATATACTTGTAATAGCCTGTCATATGTGAGGCATGAATATAATTTCAGTTTACATACATATAATTTCACTTGTATGTAAACACATAATAAAACATGCAACATGAGCTTTATGTTATGCATTTTAATAATATATTTCAATATATTTAAAAGTGTTTCACATATATGTGAATATATTACCTTTCTGTATGGGAAAACATTGGAATTTTACTCAAAAATACTTTAAATGGATTTTACGTGTGGGTCAAGATCGGCCATACTTATGTGGCCCACATGACATCTGGGCCAAATACTATGTTTGAAATCTGGCCCATGTCTTGTGTGCCGTCTTAAACCCGGTACCATCTCTGCCAAACCTGGGCCATGTTTGGCCCACATGCTGTAGGCCAGTGCCAGATGAATGCCAACTGTGCCAGATGCATGCCAAATCTGGGCCAGATTTGTTTGCTGACTGGGCACTCACTTTTGTCCAGGCCCGCCCAAAAATAAAATTCTGGCTACGCCACTGATATATTGATTTAAATTTTCTAAGACACTTTTTGTGTAGGAAAAGTATATACGAGAAGGCGTCAATTATCATGCTTAATGCACACCTGAGAAGAAAAAAGGCCTGCATAATTAGCTGCATAATGAGCCTTTCAGCCAGGTGTGTGCCTGAAAGAGAAGAGTTACAAGAAAGAATGTGAAGAATAAAATAAATTATATATATTTTTTAGTTTATTTAGAATATATTTAGCTATCGCACAAAATAAATTGAGATTTACTTGTGAGTGCAGTTAAACAGTTTATACAGGAGCAATCAAAGCTGATTTTTAGCATATTACTCCAGTCACATGATCATTCAGAAATCTTTCTAATATTCTGATGTGCTGCTCCAAAAAAAAAAAATATATTATTATTATTATTATTATTATTATTATTATTATTATTATTATTATTACGTTGAAAAGTGCAGAGAAGGTTTTTTTATTATTATTTTTTTTTTTTTTTTTTTTGATGAATAGAAAGTTCAGAAGAACAGCATCATTTGTACTATGATAAATGTCTTTATCATTACTTGTGTGCTAAATAAAAGTTTTAATTTCTATATATACTGACTCACAGCTTTTAAATGGCATAATGAATATTGTTACACTTGGAGGAAAACTGGAGTAATGATGCTGAAAATGTAGATTTGATCACAGGAATAAATTATATTTTAAAATATATTTAAATAGAAAGCAGTTATTTTAAATTGTAAAAATATTTCACAATATTACTGCTTTAGCAAATGCAACTTTATGTATTTTGGATCAAATAAATGCAGGCTTGGTGAGCAGAAGATAATTATTTACAAACTGTTCAAAAGCTTTGACTGGTATTGTGTCATGTTGAAATACATAAATGAACATCACATACCAGACATTTCCAAAGTGTATATTGTCTGTGTGCTCTGAACGACATCAAAATGTCACACATTCAAATATTCAAAATATTTACACCAGAGCAGATATTCATGAACAGAAACTTAGTTACATTCATAAACACAAGCATGCTTTGTATGTAGGACTATTCACTATATATAGCCTATTTATAAACATATATGGCTTTATTCGTGACCAGAAAATAGCCTATCACAGTAAAGTTTTGTCTAATAATTTTAAGTGCCATAAGGCTAGTAACATTATAACTCATATTTTTTTATATAGTATTGCTGTTTATGTTATAAAACATTAAAACAACAACAACAACAAACATCCTGGCATCGTGAGACATTTAGTTGCTGTGAATGAAACGTTACAATGTTTCACCTGATTATACATTTAGTCAGGAATTATAGTTTGGAAAAAGTCTAACTAGTAAAATGTGTACAAGTTATGTGAAAACTAATACAAGTAGGTTAATAAAAAAAAGGACTTACTCATGTTTATGATCTCTGCTGGATCAAGCCGCTGCATCAATAATCCAAAGGTAATCCAAAGATTCTTGAGGTGAATTCTGTCTTATTTGTCAGAGCGAGTCTTTTCTGAGGTGAATTCTGTCTTATTCCTTTACGTTATCACAGAATATTTGTTTTTGATAAGACTTGCTTAGTTTAGTTATTTTCAGTGTTATCAGGAGAAGATGCTACAAAATGCGCATCCGTGTTTGTTGACCCCAGAGGGTTAACATCAGCATCTTGACTTTGCTCACTCTTAGCACAAGATTTAAGCGAAGCAAGTTCAAAATACCCTTTTTGGGCACAATAAAATACCGGCAGTAGAAACTTGACTCCATCTGAGTGGGGTGGGTTATTTCTTCTATAGCTATTTTATCTTCTGACGCAATGTCAAGGCCTCCGAAGGATGTACCATCATGGGAAGAACCCCACTGAAAGGAGGTAGCCCTTTCCAGAATTGGATGATGTAACCTTGTTGTATAGTATGAGTACCTATTGCGAGATCTCGGGCAGGCATCTCCACACGGCCCAATAGTCTGCCAGGGGCTCTATTCATTCTATGTTTGGATTTAACCACTGAACTACAGGTGCCAAGACATCTCCTGATTGCAAAAAGCCGCTGGCATTGGCAAAAACAGGTAGCACTTGTCGGGCTACCACGTTTAATGAAGCTGTCACCTGATTTTCCTGCACAGGGCCCCAAAGCACCTGAGTTGCAGGAGCCTCTGTAACAAAAAAACGTCCCGATGCCCGATCTGGCCTGCCCACCACCCCATTTGGAGTGGGTGCTTTGAAGGCTGTCATAAACAGGCCATGCGCACGTGACCCTAGGGCTGTCTCTAAAACTCTGAAGGCTAGGAAGCGCAGAATGTTTGAGGAAATGCTCGTCATGAAGACTCAACCTAAAAGCGCCCAATGCACAGAATGCGGTGGGACAGTTAAGATCTGAGCCGGGAGGCCATAATAAGAGACAGCATGTCTTCATCATGCAGTTCACAACCGAAAGAAATGAGCTCATGAGCTCAGGCTTGCATGCATCACTCCAAGCGACCGTCTCGTGCGGTGCCTCAGCAAGGCCTACTTTCTTAGAGAAGGCTGCAAGCCTCAAGCGCAATAATTTTAGCCGCAGGCTATCACAGTGTTGACAATGAAAAAGGCCATTAAGTGCTGCTTGAGCGTATTGCAGGTCCAAACATTGCATGCACCTGTTATGAGTGTCTCCTCCTGCAATGAAACTGTCATATGGCTCAACGCATCTCCTGTAGCTCATTGTGTATGCTGAAGAGGAATAAACTGCTCTTTAGATGGAAAAATAGCTGAGAACATGACGAAATAACACTTTCCTATAGGCGACAGATGATTCGCTTCCTAAAGGAAATGAAGTCTGCCGAAATAGTGCACAGCACGCTGATATGAGCATACGTGATGTATGCACGGGTTGGTGCTAAAGCGCTATTGGCCAATGAATTAGCATGACGGCATAAAGGCTTCAGACATTCGTCACACCGAAGGTATTCCCATAGCGACCACTGTCGCAGCATTGATCCTATAAAAGGGAGCTTGTGACATGTGCCGATGATCCGCGTCCTGTGTCACTGACATTGTCACGATCTTGTCGCAGTATGTTGCCTCCAGTTATGACTGGCAGATGAGTTGAGCAGCTGTAATTGTAACACAAAAATCATAAATAAAAAGCTGAATTTAGTGATTTTTGAATAAATGTCCATTAAACATTTACCAATCTATTATATGTTTTTTCAAACATAACGTCATTGTGGCACATCTGTTTTTGAGTTGCAGATGACACTGAATGTTGTGCATAGCCTACAAGGGCTATTGCATGTGGGTGATTACGCAGACTACCCAGGATACACACAAGAAAAAATTATCATGGATTACTAAGAATACCGCATTAACACTTGCATCTATTACTGTAAACCTTTATTTGTACAACACTGCATGCACGCCGGTAGGTGTCCGTGTAAATTTAAGCGCCATATTATCATCTGGCTTTAATATTTAATATAGTAATATCATAATTATATATCATATAAATTTTATTCTGTTTATAATTTTAACTGTGTAACAAGAAACACTATATAGCAGGGGCGTTTCCTCCGAGGAGGCAAGGGAGGCAGTGTCTCCTCTCCTCAAAATTGGATGAGAAAATAATCGATATTTCAAAAATAAAACAGCACAAATATTACTAAATATGATATAAGAAGTCACTCGTTTTTATAAAGTAACACTGTCCAACAGCGCACCCGCAGTTAAAGTTACAGTGGAGTCTTGCCTCCCTTTGGCGCATTGACTTACAACAGAGTCCCCTTCAAGTGAGAGGAGGCAATGCCTCCATCGTGCTATAATTGGATATGATCGGTTATGATTGGATGTGACTGGTTTGTGTGATAAATCCCGCCTCTTGTTTTCGTTCAAGCTCTCAGCATGAATTAACAAAATGATGCCATTATTGACTAATTATAAGGTAAACAACTCGCCTGCTTAGCACTGCTTTGTGTCATGTCACAATGAAATATGAAATGGCTTGAAAACGTGATGACTGTCAGTTTTTAGTGAGCATTCAACATGATGAAATGAAAGATGTAGCCTATGTTTGTGCTTGTGACAATGTTTGTGACAGGGCTTTTATGACGATGATCTGAAAATAAGTTGAGGTTTAAGAGGATCAGCTGAACATCAGTTCACAAATAAAAAAAAACGGAGTGTCTATTTACAAGTGCAAATTGGCCACCTTGTTGGCAGAGGTTATTCACACTAAATCCGCCATTCAGCGTGTGATTCCAAAGCACTACACAAGACGTGTTAAATTGTTTTTGACGCAATCAACGCAGAAATGTTTTGTCAAAGCATTCGACTTTCTGCAGACATGTTAAATATAAACAAATAAACTTTGTTTAATATAGCATGTAGCCTAACATTACGTTGTGTCCACTGACACATGCCACTGAAAACCGGAGAGTTCAGCTGTGTCATTTGGACATCCGGTTTTTAGTAGCATGTGTCAGTAAAACTTCTGTCCTTTGTCACTGACATTGTCATTACAGACTTGCATTACAATGCATTGTGAAAAGCCTAGTGTCAAGGTCAGGGACACTTCTGAATGGTTGGTGTAAGTTTCATAAAGCATGGTAGAGTAGCAGACATCACTTCATAATGGTTTGTGGCATTTATTTTAGTTTATTTTTATTTGTATTTTATTTTTTTGTTATGGCCTCTGCATAGTCTCTATATTATTTTATAATTACAAATGATTAAGCTGAACTGTCAAATCTATGCAAAAAAAAAAATGCTTATTTACGTATTTGAATGCCTTGTACAAAGCAGGCTACTGAAAATAAACATACAATGAAAAATGCACATTAAGGGGCACATTTTAATCGTAACATAGGAACTCAATATTTGTTGTACAAATGAACTCTGTGATGTAATAAATCGTACGCTTGACGGCAACATACTGTTAACCCTTAACAGTAAGAGTGTGCACTTGGATGGGTTAAATGCAGAGCACCAATTCCGAGTATGGGTCACCATTATTGGCAAATGTCACGACTTTCACTTTAACTATATATCACAGACATATGCAGTTGCATCTCTACATAATTATTTATTCATTTTTATTTATTTTTAACAGCAAATAGATTGATGATATTTTTATTTATTTTTAACAGCAAATAGATAGACTGTATGTATCATGTTCTGTATTTATTTTAGCCCTACTTCCCTTTCCCTAAGTGGTTATTCCACTAGTCAGGCCGCCATTATAAATAAGAACCTGTTCTTAATGACTTGCCTGTAAAAATAAAGGTAAAAAAAAAAACACATATATATATATAAAATATCATTGCTCTTTTGTTGATTTTGATTGCTTCCCTTTTCCCTCATTTGTAAGTCGCTTTGGATAAAAGCTTCTGCTAAATGACTAAATGTAAATATGTATATATAACTGCCTCCTCATTTTTAAATACCACCGCCACTGATATATATATATATATATATATATATATATATATATATATATATATATATATATATATACAGTATGAGCATGCATTTCTTCTGGAGATGCCTAAATGTTATGTCAAAGCATTCGACTTTCTGCAGACATGTTAAATATAAACAAATAAAGTTTGTTTAATATAGCATGTAGACTAACATTACGTAGTGTCAAGGTCAGGGACACTTCTGAATGGTTGGTGTAAGTTTCATAAAGCATGGTAGAATAGCAGACATCACTTCGTAATGGTTTGTGGCATTTTCTCATGACAGTTTATATGTAAATCATGATAGGCAATTGTCAGTTAGTGGTGGTACTTTTGATTAAAAAGTTTTTTTTTTTTTTCATGGCCTCTGCATAGTCTCTATATTATTTTATAATTACAAATGATACAGCTGAACTGTCAAATCTATGCAAAAAAAAAAAAAAAAATGCTTATTTACGTATTTGAATGCATTGTACAAAGCAGGCTACTGAAAATAAACATACAATGAAAAATGCACATTAAGGGGCACATTTTAATCGTAACATAGGAACTCAATATTTGTTGTAATAACTCTGCGATGTAATAAATCGTACGCTTGACCGCAACATACTGTTAACTCTTTCCTTGCCAGCATTTTTTTTTTAAAGTTGCTAGCCACCGATTTTGATGATTTTCCCTAAAATTTGATGGCCTCCAGTATATTTTTTTGTATGAATATTTGAATATGCAATACACTAAAATAAGGTTCAGAGCATATAAAGATCAGTCTACTTAAAAAAAAAAAAAAAAAAAAAGGTAGGTTTGATTTTAAAAAAAATATATATAATTGTGGGCAAAAAAAGGTGAGAAAATCAATTTTTTTAATCAAAAACTAAATCTGGATAATATTCAGTACAATTAACAAAGCATAAATCCAGTAAGTCACTTCCATCAAAACCTCCAAAGCTTGCACAGACATATTCCACTTCCTGGATCAACATTTTACTCCGTAACATTATTATGCAGTTTTCATTTATATGCTAACTATTGCTGATGATCACATTATTTTTCATATGCATCTGTTTACATAAGAGATCGCTCGTTTTTCCACCCTGTTCACGTGTGGTTTTGTTCAGAAGATTTTGTATTTGTTCAAAAGATGTGTAATAACTCCCCCGAGTGTATAACAGTGAAAACACAATTCTATTGAAGTTAAATTGATATTTTACAATATTCAATCATCTATTGAACTTGCAACCATAGTTCTCTTCGGGAAACACACCTGGTTAGTAATAAAGCCAGACAGAGAAGACCATTGATGTGAAACTGAGTTTTACGTTTATTGCTCACTTACAAATACTTACTAATAGAGTGGAATAAATTATGAAAGCATACTTTTTTATATGTATTTTGTTAGAGATAAATCATTTTTACATTTTCCAATAATTTATTTATTGTGTCAAGTCATTTCTGGTTAGGGCAAAACATGAAAGTCTTCAGAGGGAAAAGATAAGGGAATAAATGCAATATAAAACTTATAAAATAATCTGTGCTATCTCTCACTATTTAGTTTTAAGCCACACATAAAAAATGGAACCAAATGCACCTTTGAACTTGATGATACTGGGAAAAAAACAAGCTGGGAAGAGTTCATCAGCAAACACAATACTGGGACAAGAAGCTTTCGATTTAAAGAATAGAGGTGTAGCTGAGAAATACAGTACTGTCGATGGGATTCCTATCAATGTTTTCGACACACCAGGATTCTGTGACCCAGAGCTGAGTGATGAGGAGATAAAGAAGATATATGAAGACATCTTCCAGAAATGTGACTCTGGTCCCTGCGCATTTTTGCTGGTCATCAATGCGGAGACATTCACAGAAGAAGAGAAAGAAACTGTGGAAAAGATTGAAGAACTCTTGGGAGAAAACCGCCTGAAGAAAACTTGGATTATCTTTACAGGAGTAGACAAACATTTAGATATGACCATAAAAGAATTCCTTGATAGAAATAAAGGCTTGAAGACACTTGTTGACAAATATGATCAGAGATTCCATGTGTTCAACAACAAGATGAGAAGACCAAGTGAACAAGCTAAATTGCTGCTTTTAAACATTCACCAGAAATCCTTGGGGTTAAAGAGTGAGTCTTATTTTGATTTTTTAAAATGTTTTATACAATTTTGATACAAATTATGTAATTACTATAATTAGTAGTTCATATGTAGTCACCTGATTAACCTTTCTGAGCCAGGCCTCTAATGAAATGGATGATGTGTTAATTGAGATTTTGCACAAAAATGTTTGAACTGCTTTATTTTTAGACACAAACACAGACACGCACACATACACAGACAGACATAAGCTCATACACACATTCATAAGTTGATTCTTGATGTCTGTGTGTATCTAAGTGAATAGATAGTTTATGTTTTCGAAAATAACAACTTTTAAAAATCTATCAGATTATACTGAAAATGCCAGATTTTATGATGTAGAATCTAACTCAGAGATAAGGCTCTAATCGAGACCAATGATTCAAGTCACAAGATCATGATTATATTAAAACATAACCAAAAACACCTGGGGACCATTCTTCGTATGTCGCTAACTCAGTTAACTGAATTTGATTGTTGATGATTTGACATGATTTTGGATTGGTTGGTTCTTCAAAGCTCCTCCTGGAGTTGCTGTCATAGTATCAGGTCCAGTTTAAACCTGGTCGGGAGCATCTTATTTCACATAAATAGGATTAGACTGCATTTTTTAAGTGGAACTGATATATAAAATCTATCCCAGCCAATGCTACACTATAACAAGTGTACTCTACTAATCCGGGGACAATCATTTAAAATAATAATTTAAAAATTAAATTGAAAATAATATTATAATGCTGTGTTATCTGTAATACTATATAGACAGCCAGTTTTACGCATTGAAAGATGTGGCTTGATGGAGCAGGAGATGCAGATAACTTGATCTTGACCCTTAAGAAACTTTAATTAATGCTGTCACATAATCAATCTGCTTCAAAGATAAAATTACATGAATTGCTAATTACAATATTGAACTAAAAATGTAAAGCCTGTACAAATACTAGAAATCGTGTGCACATTTAATTTGCCTATTATAACATTTATGTAGTTTTGTTCGCTTGACTGTTTGCTTATAAAGGTCCAGAAATGTGTCAAGTTTTTCCGCCAGCCAATCGCTGCATTGCTGATCGTGGTCTCGAGTATTGACACATCTGCCCTTTACAGGGAACACGAGAACGCACACTAATCTTAGAACACTTAATCTAGATATTTTAATCAAATCTGCAAATCGTTTGCAGAACAAAATTAGCCACAGATCAGTTATCACGATTACTAGACCTGGAATCTTTCAAATAATCTCCGATGTTTTAAGCGAGGTACGACGAATGGGCCCCGATCACATTTTCACTTGACAAGAGTCAAGAGCCCAAATAAAGCAAACACATATCTCCATAATGGTGACCTTAAAATTGTGACTATTTTCCTCAGTGATTCTGCTTATTGCCATCAGGTGTCTTCACAGTTAATTATTTAATTATCTCATTAACTTTTGCACCACTTCAGTGTTAATCTGAGTGTGGACTCAAACTCTGAGGAGAGGTCTATTGTGATACATCCATTAGGCTACTTAGTTGTTGACCTGGAAGTGAACTTATAAGCATCAAAACATGTTGCACCTTTAAATTACTGCTTAATTACATGTGTCTTCTCTTGAATATATCATCAGATGGAGGGAGGATGACCAGACACATTTCTGTCCAACTAAATGATGAACCAGAGAGCCCTGCAGACAGGCTCTCATCCAGAAGGATTGTTCTTCTTGGTAAAAGTGGTGCTGGCAAGAGTGCAGCTGGAAACACCATACTTGGACAGAAAGAGTTTAAATCTGATCTTTGTATGGCTTCAGTTACCAGTGAATGTTCAGAGAGACACGCCACTGTTTCAGGCAGACTGGTGTCTGTAGTTGATACTCCTGGATTATTTGACACACAGATGACACATGAGGAGATAATGATGGAGATAGCAAAAAGTGTGTATCTATCCAGTCCTGGACCACATGCTTTCCTCATTGTGTTTCCTGTGAATATGAGGTTCACTGAACATGAGCAGCAGATTCCTCAGATCATTGAGATAATGTTTGGTCAGGAGGTGTTAAAATACTCCATCATTCTCTTCACTCATGGAGATCTGCTGAAACAAAATAACATAGAGGACCTCATTAATGGGAACATTAAATTAAGGCATCTAGTCCAGCAGTGTGGAGGCAGATTTCATGTCTTCAACAATGAAGATGCGAATAATAGAGAGCAAAACATTGGTCTGCTGCAGAAGATTGACACAATGATAGAGCAGAATTATGGATACTACAGTAATCAGATGTATGAAGATGCTTACAGATTCAGACAATTGGAAGAAGAGAGGAGAAGGCGAGAGGAAGAGGAGAGAAAACTACAAGTGGAGAAACAAATACAAGAGGAGACTGAGAGACTGATGAAGGAGAAATTGCAGAGAATCAGAGAAGAGATGGAAGTTAAACAGAGAGAGGAAGAGGAGAGAAAACTACAAGAGGAAAAACAAAGACAAGAGGAGACTGATAGATTGATGAAGGAGAAAGAGCAAAAAATCAGAGAAGAGATGGAAGCTAAACAGAGATCTGAACTAGAAAGAGTTAAAGTAGAAAGACAAAGAGAAGAGGAAGAGAGAAAACAACAAGAGGAGAAACAAAGACGAGAGGAGATGGAGAGAATAAGAAAGGAGACTGAGAAGAGAATCAGAGTAGAGATGGAAGTTAAAAATAAAGAGGAACAGCAGATAAAACTACAAGAGGAGAAACAAAGACAAGAGGAGACTGATAGATTGATGAAGGAGAAAGAGCAAAAAATCAGAGAAGAGATGGAAGCTAAACAGAGATCTGAACTAGAAAGAGATAAAGCAGAAAGACAGAGAGAGGAAGAGCAGAGAAAACAACAAGAGGAGAAACAAAAACAAGAGGAGATGGAGATAGTAAGAAAGGAGATAGAGAAGAAAGTCAGGGCAGATGTAGAGGAACAAATGAAAAAAGAAAATATGTCACATACAAAAAGTGACCCTGGAATTGCAGAGTTTGTTAAGGAGTATGAGCAAGAGTTAAATATTTCAGCTTCTGCAGTTAATAAAAGTACTCATACTGGGTTTGGAGCAATCATTGGTGGTGTTATTGGTGGTGCCGTTGGATTATTGGCAGGTCCTGCTGGTGCAGCTGCTGGTGCAAGTATCGGTGCAGCTGCTGGTGCAGCTACAGGTGCAGTAATTGGTAATGCTTTCAGCTAGATGATATACACATATACATTATGGGAAATTAGGGCATGCGGTGAAAAATAATCCATATTTGATTAGAATAATATTTTAACTGCAAGTCTTATTTAGTTGCTTAACAGTATATGATTTAACATCAGATATATATTAATCATTCATTCTTAATGATATCCTATCCTTGATTTATGTAATAAATTGGATCCAGATCTAAGGATCTAATTTGTACCACCCTATGTGTGTAGTTGCAAGAGAGTAAACATAAAATTGTGTTATTTTCTCTCTATTACTTTCTGTTTTTGTTCAGTCATTCATTTGTTGTCATTTAATAACATTAATTTAAAAATAACATATCATTTATCATATATGAATGAAACTTTTTTTAATTGTATTATATTACTCATATGTTTAGGAGAGAATGTCTCCATCCTGTGAATGAAGATGTTGTAAAGCAGAAATTTTGATGTAATTAAATGCTGGTGATATGAACTCCATACAAACCCAGACTAAACATCGAAACAAATAAGATTACTCAATAAACCTTGATTATTATTACCATCACATTGTCTGCTGTTTCCTGCTTTTCTCCTTGCCTTTGAGATGAAAGATGATACTGTAGTTAATAGGGGTTTCAGGTATTAGACAAAATGCTGTGTAAACTAGTGGGGGTAGGAATGGGGGTGCCACCATATATAATGCACAATGACAAAACAGACATGCATACAAAAAAAAATTAACAGCCATTTTCCCCAGAAGTACTGTATCACGAGCCAATTCGCTGTATGATCTACTTAAAGGGATAGTTCATCCAAAAATGTAAATTTTGTTGTTTATTTGCTTACCCCCAGGGCATCCAAGGTGTAGGTGAGTTTTCTTCAGTAGAACACAAATTATGATTTTTAGCTCCAGTCGTTGCAGTCTCTCAACCGTACAATGCATGGCAAATGGTAACAGAATGTATGAGAGTAAAAAAACACAGACAAATCCAAATTAAACCCCGTGGCTCGTGACGATACATTGATGTACAGTATAAAGACAAAACGATCTGTCTGTGCAAGAAACTGAACAGTATTTATAGAGGTTTTTTTTTGTTGTTGTTTTTTACCTCTGATTCACGCAATGTCCAAACTGTTCGAACTCTTGTGAACACGCTTGAGGCATTTTTCTTCTTCTTCTTCTTTTTTTATGTCGGATCTAGTGATGTCCGGTTCGCGAACAAATCGTTCGATTTAACCAGTTCTTCTTAGTGAACCGGTTGAACCAGTTCACCAAATCGAACTGAATCGTTTGAAATGGTTCGCGTCTACAATAAGCATTAATCCACAAATGACTTAAGCTGTTAACTTATTTAACATGGCTGACACTCCCTCTGAGTCAAAATAAACCAATATCCCGGAGTAATTCATTTACTCAAACAGTACACTGACTAACTGCTGTGAAGTGAGAACTGATGATGAACACTGAGCAGAGCCAGATGATGAACGTACACGCCCACTGCTGGAGCGGTTGTCGTTCTCGAGTCAAGAACCGGTTGCATCGGTTTTCGGATTACCAGTACACTGAACCGAGAACCGTTTCTGTTGGATGCGTACGATTTGAGAACCGATGAGCTGATGATACTGCGCATGCGTGTAATTTTTCAAGTATTTTGTTAAACATCAGAAAGTGTGATAAAATAACTATTTTTTTTTCTTTTTTAAAGATGAATGTATCTGATCTGTATAATTTTGTTAAATTGTAGATTATGTTAGATTATAGGCCAAAGGGTTTTTCAGGGAAGTTGGACAATAATTAAGACTCTATGTTTAATAGGAATAAGGGATGATTTATGAAAGACCTGTACTGTATTTATAGTTAAAAATTACACATTCACAAATTGAGTTTGTAGTAAATAGAACATGAACACGAGTAGAGCAGCTGATGATACTGAACTGCAGTGTGCCGGTTAGAGCGGTTCTCGTTCTTGAGTCAAGAACCGGTTTCATCGGTTTTCGGATCACCAGTACACTGAACCGAGAACCGTTTCTGTTTGACGCGTCCGATTTGAGAACCGATGAGCTGATGATACTGCGCATGCGTGATTCAGCGTGAAGCAGACTGACACACAGCGTGTCTGAACCGAACTGGTTCTTTTGGTGATTGATTCTGAGCTGATTCTGTGCTAATGTTATGAGCGCGGGTAAACCGAAGGCTTGAATGAAGGGCAATCTGGCGAAACGTAAGTTTATTTAATAACAAATAAATCGTAATGGATTATGTATAGTAAGTGGATCATGGTTTCTCCGCTAATGACACCTAATTTATTTACTTTATATCTTCAAGACTTAAATCCTGGTATGCACATTATTGCTATTACTGTATTTGGGTGCATTGTTGCAAAACTTAATTGTAAACTTTTCATGATTATGAGGTTTTTAACTGACTAAAGTTATGATTACTGACTTTATATATTTGAATGTTTGATAGACTTGACCCGATTACGTCATCGCCAATGACGTCATTACGTTGAGCGTAAAAGAACCAGTGAACCGTTTTTTTTTCAACCTGTTTATTGAATCGAACCCTCTGAAAGAACCGGTTCGTGGAAAAGAACCGAACTTCCCATCACTGATTTCCATCACAAAGACTTATAAGTGCATTACTGCCACCTATCTTTGACCATTGACAATCCTAATTGAGATTGTTTTTTTTTTTTTTTTCCTTTATTCAGTTCCGTCACACAAAGACTTAATGTGAACAGGGAAACATTGCACATCTCAAAGCTTGCAAAACATAACTTCAGCAACAACAAAAATTATAATTGAATACAAACGTACATATAAACAAAGGCAATAAAAATAAGAAGAAAGAAAAAAAAGGATAAAAAAAAAACATTAGGGCAATTACATATATTTGAAAAGCTTTAGAATTTGTATTGGTTTTAAAAGCTTCTTATTTTGTGATCTTATATTAGAAAGGGTTTCAAAATATATTTTAAGATCAGTGTTACAAAATGTAATATATGATGGTTTCTTTTGAGATACTTTTGACTTATGAATATAAAACTTTGCTAATATAATTAACAGATTAATAGTTTACATATGTTTATCAGAAAAAGATGGGGTTTGATAAAGTAAAATATCATGAGGTTCTAAATTAAGGGCTTTGTTTATTTTTTATGTCTATTTTAAAGTCAACCCAAAAAGAAATAGAAAATAGAAAAATGGCAATAGAAAAATAAATGTTCAATATCCTCAACAGATACATTACAAAAGGTACACTTATCACAAACACTATGAATATATCTGCTAACAACTGTATTTACAGGATAACATCTGTGAATAATTTTGTAAAGTACTTCTTTTAATTTATTAGAAATTACATATTTATATGGTAACATCCAAATGCTGCGCCAAGATATGTGAAGAAGTGAGGTTTAAACCATTTTGATTTACATGGAGGACTGGATCCGACATTAAGGGAGTTTCTTTAAAACTGTTATTAAAACGCTTATCAAAAATGGAGAGACCATTTACAAAAAGTTGAAGATTTTGTGGGCTTGTATCATTAATATTTACATCAGAGAATTTGGTTAAAATTATTATGCCACTAGGAATAGCCTTGATTACTTTGTTAAATTCTTTTTCATTTACAAAAAAGCCATATTTTGTAATAATATTAGGGTAAGTGTATAATTGCCCATTATTGTCAATAAGCTGGTTTACAATTAATATGTTATGCCGAACCCAATTCTCCATATACAATGACTTGTTACTTTGAGTGATATTACCATTGTTCCATATAAAACACCTGCTAGGAGAAAAACTGTGTTTGTACAAAAGTGACCAGTAAAGCAATGCTTGTTTGTGATAATTGGCCAAAGCAATGGAGAGTTTACCAGTTATATAAAGACATTGCAACAAAAAAATGTAACCCCCCAAGTTTTTCAAATAAATGATATGGGACAATGTTGAAAATACTTGTTTGATTTTTAAAAAAAGTTTTTAAGCCAATTAATTTTTAAAATTTGGTTGAAAATTGTAAAATTAAGAAAATTTAACCCACCATCAGATAGTTTATTAATAAGAGCACTTTTTTATTTTATGAGGCTTGTTTCTCCAGATGAAATTAAAGAGTATTTTATCCATTTGTGAGCATATAACCTTTGGGGCACTAAGTGAAGACGGGAGGTATGCTGCTCTCAAAAGACCTTCTGCTTTACTTAATAAAATTCTTCCTTGAATAGAAAGATCTCTCGCCAACCATGAATTATACCTCTTTTGCATTTTTTCAATAACAGGTATAAAATTTGAGTTGACCATTGCATCAGTATTTTTAGAGATTTTGATACCCAAATAGTTTACCATGCTTTTAACAGGAATATTAGATGTAGTGGATAGATTGTTATTTTTGAGCTGTAGGATCTCACATTTAAATAGATTTAAATTCAATCCAGAGAATTTTGAAAAATTATTAATGATATTCAAAGCCAGAGGTACCTCAGAACTAGCACTAAGAAAAATTGTCGTGTCATCAGCAAGTTGCAATATTTTAATTTGTATTTCATTAACTGCAATACCTTTGAAGGAATGTTGATTATATTACTTAAAACTTGAGCTACAACCAAGAAAAGGAATGCAGAAATTGGACAACCTTGTTGGATACCTCGGTTTATGTAAAATCTAGGAGATGTTCCATTGGCAAGTTTAATAGAACTATTCCTACCACAGTACATAGTTCTTACACTTTTGATGAAATATTGTCCGAAACCAAAGAATTTTAATGAATCAAATATAAATTTATGGCTTACTGTATCAAAAGCTTTTCTAAAATCCAGAAAAAGTATTAAAGGGTCTCCATTTAATAAATTACTATACTGCACTAAATCAATAACTAAATGAATATTAGAGGAAATGTGGCGACCTTTCATGAATCCACATTGAGTTTCATCAATTATCTAATTTAATGCATTTTTCATACGTTTTGCAAAAATTGATGCCATTATTTTATAATCATTATTTAGTAATGAGATAGGGAGCCAATTTTCTAATAAAAGGATATCTTTTTGACGTTAGGGATCAAGGTTGTTACCACTTCCTAATTTGGATCCAGGATAGGAAAGGCAACATTGAGATTGTGATCATTGTATGCCGGTGGGGGTAGCAAAAGACAAACGCAGCACAAACCTGCCAATAAACATAGTTTATTGCGTGCCAACAATAGTAAAGACAGTGTATCAAATAACAAAACAGCAAAAAGGGAAATTATACAATTTTACATAAACTAAACTAAATTAAAAAAAAAAAAAAAAAGGAAAACATATGTAAATCGGGGAGAAGGACAAGAGTGGCGCCAAAGAAAAGAAAAGAACAAAACCAAACCAGTCTAACTCAAGTTCAACCTCTAAATCTCCTAATAAAAGGGAAAAAAAATAAAGAAAACAAGTCTTCAGCGTTTTCACGCCATAACTTGCCTACTTTACCTAACAAAAGCAAAAACATACAAAAGTGGCGCTCACTCCTAACTAGGGTGTCTATACATTAAAGTCACTAGGTGTTGCAAAATGTACTGTACGTCACGTGACATCATACCTGTCCCGTTTTCTCCCCTGCCTAGGGCAAAAAGTTCAACACAATGCCGGAGACAACTAGCAAAAAGAAACGAAATGTCAACTCAAAACTATACAAAGTATACTTAACCAAAACTAACAAAAGAGCAAATTAACAACAAACCACAAAAGAACAGGAAAGCAAAAAAACTGTCTTCGCATACATCCTGTCGCGCTTTTAAACTCTGTTGCCGGACAGGATTGGTGATGGAAGCCATGACGTCACTCCCGCTAATAAAGATTGACATCTTCCCGAACCAATAACCGTTCCAGGTAGGCGTGCCTAAGAAATTGACACAAGTAGGGCTCGCTGCAGCCTGCGGTGGACATCCAACCCCGCCCACATCCAAGTGTGATGTCAGAAGTCACGCCCATCCCCGACACAACCCCGCCCACGTCCAAGTGTGACGTAAACGAAAGCCACGCCCATGTCAAATACGTCTCCTCATGTGATTTCCCCATCCCCGTACCTGGAAACCCGGAAGTATGTTGAAGCAATTTATGGAAGTTAATGGGATCAAAATAAAATAATATTGTCCTTCGTTTTACTAATACATGTTTTCTTATTTTTGTAAAGGATGTCTAGGCTAAAATGGCACAACTTAAATCTAATATATATTTAATATGTCTAATATACGGAGCTGATTTCGTCATCATAACAGCTCCTAAAACGCTTATGTTGATTAAAGTAGGCTTATTGTCAATTAAAACTTTTAAACCTTACCTTGTTCATTTATGTAATGAGATAAATTCACATTTATTAAAAAACGATTTTGACCTACCCAAGGCAAAATTGAAATGCATCAAATTTAAAGGGGACAATTAGATTTTGGTATTGTAAAAGTATGCAAAATTATTGTAAAAGTTGGTATTGTATAATTGTAATTTACTTATCATAAAGTGTTAACATTTGAATGATAGAATCAACAGTTCCCCATATGCAGTAGGCTACACATACTTAGGCTGAATAAAGATTGCATTGATAGATTATATAAGTAACATGACATTGACCTTCAGGCCTTGTTCATCACAACTTGATATGAAACATGTCCAGGTCCTCCACATACTTAAAGATGGATGAAAAAGGCATCCATTGTTTCATTGGGTATTTTTATATTTATTATTTTATAAAAATAATTACATGTACAATTTTACAAAAAAAATAAAATAAATAATAATAATAATAATATACACCACCAGTTTTTGAACAGTAAGATTTTTATTATTTTTTAAAGTCTCTTCTGCTCACCAAGCCAGGATTTATTTGATCCAAAACACAGCAAAAACAGTAATGTGAAATATTTTTACAATTTAAAAGAACTGCTTTCTATTTGAATGTATTTTAAAATGCAGTTTATTCCTGTGATCAAAGCTGAATTTTCTTCATCATTACTCCAGTCTTCAGTGTATTAACATAATAATAATAAAATGTTTTGAGCATCAAATCAGCATATTAGAATGAAGGATCATGTGACTGGAGTAAGTCACCTTTGAAATCACAGGAATAAATTTCATTTTAATAGAAATATAGAAAATTGTTATTTTAAATAGCAAAATATATTACAAAAGCAAAATATTATACAAATATTTTAAAATTGGACTGTTTTTGCTGTACTTCGGATTAAATAAATGCAGGCTTGATGAGCAGAAGAGATTTCTTTAAAAACATAAAAAAAATCTCACTGTTCAAAAACTTTTGACTGGTTGTGTTTAACAAAAGGTATGCTCCAAATATTATAAAGTCTGAGCAGCTGAATGATCAGATAAACAGTTCTTGACATGCAGTACACACACATACATACACAGACTACACAGAGAGATTCCTTGCTTTAATATATCCTCCGATTCTCCCTCCAGGTAGTCTTTGATGGCATTCTGTTGATTTTTACTGTCCATCTGGAGAACGGCAGGCCCTGTCACCTCCCCACAGAATAACCCACGATGACTCTGTACCACGCTGGACCAATGTCCCTTACAAACTTCCACTTTATGTCCTCTTGGCGCTCCTGTTAAAAATAGAGAATACATACGTGTTGGGGGTATATGTGTCCCATAAAAATTATTTACCTCATCATTCTACATAAACATATTTATGATTTTAAACCACAAAAATCAATCAATATCTAAAGAAATGCTCTCACCATACCTCCATGCACCACTGCATGGCTTATGTGGTCCTTCAAGTGAACTGTAACAAGTAATTTTCTTTACTGGTGAAACTGCAGCAGGGACCCCTTAACCCGGGAGAACTGCTCTGCATCAGGCTTGGACTGAAAATGTGTAGAATGCTGTAAAACATGACAAACAAACATTAGGTGATCTTTTCGTTAATATAGAAGAATACAAAGATAATTTGTGACATACACAGAGTTATCCAGCAAGACATAATGAAATGATGCGGTTGCCCAACCAAGTTACTGTGCATGGGTACTGTGATCAGAGTATATCATTAAAGAGGTTATATGTATGTGAGTGTTTTGTGTGTGTGTGTGTGTGTGTGTGTGTGGTGGTGGTGGTGGTGGGGGGGGACAGGTAAGTACATATGTGTGAGAGGGATGAAGTGTGTGTGTCTGAGTGGGTAAGATGAGTGTTATGTGTGGGGGGGAAGGATATAAAAAAATATTGCACATTGATTCATAATTGATTTTATGTTGTAAGACTTGTGCCTTCTGTCTATCTATCTATCTGTCTCTCTATCTATCTACACATGTATGTATGTATGTATATATGTATATATGTATGTATTTGTGTGTGTGTGTGTGTGTACGCATGCATGCCACGAATACATACATACATATATACATACATGTGTGGATAGATAGACCCCCCCAACATAAAAACACTCATCTCACCCCCCACCCCCAAACACACACACACACACACACACACACACACACACACACACACACACACACACACATACATATGTATATATATATATATATATATATATATATATATATGTATGTATATATATATATATATATATATATATATATATATACATATATATATATACTGTATATAAGTATATTTGTTGCTAGCAATAACGTGCCTGTGTGAAGTTGAAATTAAAAATACTGTTGTTTATGCACATGCACACAAATGACGCACACGTTCTTAAAGTTGTCAACGTTTGGTAAAGACCAAAGATATTTTTTTTTTTACTTACCGACACGGCAAACAACAGCTTCTTTTTTAGCGGTTGGCAAACAATACAAATTATCTTCTTATCGATGCTTCTTCCTGTTTCAAAATGATTGAGGAGCGTCTCGCTGCAGCCTGCGGTGGACATCCAACCCGGCCCACATCCAAGTGTGACATCACAGACCACGCCCATGTCAAAATACGTCACATTCTCATTCATTTTGAAACAGGAAGAAGCATCGATAAGAAGATAATTTGTTTGATAATTTGATAAGTTTGCCAACCGCTAAAAAATAAGCTGTTGTTTGCCGTGTCTGTAAGTAAAAAAAAAAAAAATGTTTGGTCTTTACCAAACGTTGACAACTTTAAGAATGTGTGTGTCATTTGTGTGCATGTGCATAAACAACAGTAAGTATTTTTAATTTCAACTTCACACAGGCACGTTATTGCTAGCAACAAATATACTTATATATATATATATATATATATATATATATATATATATATATGTGTGTATGTGTGTGTGTGTGTGTGTGTGTGTGTGTGTGTGTGTGTGTGTGTGTGTGTTTGGGGGTGGGGGTGGGGGTGAAATTAGTGTTTTTATGTTGGGGGGGGGGTCTATCTATCCACACATGTATGTATACATGTATGTATGTATTCGTGGCATGCATGCGTACACACACACACACAAATACATACATATATACATGTGTAGATAGATAGATAGATAGATAGATAGATAGATAGAAGGCACAAGTCTTACAACATAAAATCAATTATGAATCAATGTGCAATATTTTTTATACCCTTCCCCCCCCCACACATAACACTCATCTCACCCACTCAGACACACACACTTCATCCCTCTCACACATATGTACTTACCTGTCCCCCCACCACCACACACACACACACACACACACACACACACACACACACACACACACACACACACACACACACACACACACACATACGACATCTTTAATGATATACTCTGATCACAGTACCCATGCACAGTAACTTGGTTGGGCAACCGCATCATTTCATTATGTCTTGCTGAATAACTCTGTGTATGTCACAAATTATCTCTGTATTCTTCTATATTAACGAAAAGATCACCTAATGTTTGTTTGTCATGTTTTACAGCATTCTACACATTTTCAGTCCAAGCCTGATGCAGAGCAGTTCTCCCGGGTTAAGGGGTCCCTGCTGCAGTTTCACCAGTAAAGAAAATTACTTGTTACAGTTCACTTGAAGGACCACATAAGCCATGCAGTGGTGCATGGAGGTATGGTGAGAGCATTTCTTTAGATATTGATTGATTTTTGTGGTTTAAAATCATAAATATGTTTATGTAGAATGATAAGGTAAATAATTTTTAGTGGACACATATACCCCCAACACGTATGTATTCTCTATTTTTAACAGGAGCGCCAAGAGGACATAAAGTGGAAGTTTGTAAGGGACATTGGTCCAGCGTGGTACAGAGTCATCGTGGGTTATTCTGTGGGGAGGTGACAGGGCCTGCCGTTCTCCAGATGGACAGTAAAAATCAACAGAATGCCATCAAAGACTGCCTGGAGGGAGAATCGGAGGATATATTAAAGCAAGGAATCTCTCTGTGTAGTCTGTGTATGTATGTGTGTGTACTGCATGTCAAGAACTGTTTATCTGATCATTCAGCTGCTCAGACTTTATAATATTTGGAGCATACCTTTTGTTAAACATAACCAGTCAAAAGTTTTTGAACAGTGAGATTTTTTTTATGTTTTTAAAGAAATCTCTTCTGCTCATCAAGCCTGCATTTATTTAATCCGAAGTACAGCAAAAACAGTCCAATTTTAAAATATTTGTATAATATTTTGCTTTTGTAATATATTTTGCTATTTAAAATAACAATTTTCTATATTTCTATTAAAATGAAATTTATTCCTGTGATTTCAAAGGTGACTTACTCCAGTCACATGATCCTTCATTCTAATATGCTGATTTGATGCTCAAAACATTTTATTATTATTATGTTAATACACTGAAGACTGGAGTAATGATGAAGAAAATTCAGCTTTGATCACAGGAATAAACTGCATTTTAAAATACATTCAAATAGAAAGCAGTTCTTTTAAATTGTAAAAATATTTCACATTACTGTTTTTGCTGTGTTTTGGATCAAATAAATGCTGGCTTGGTGAGCAGAAGAGACTTTAAAAAATAATAAAAATCTTACTGTTCAAAAACTGGTGGTGTATATTATTATTATTATTATTTATTTTTTTTTTTTTTTGTAAAATTGTACATGTAATTATTTTTATAAAATAATAAATATAAAAATACCCAATGAAACAATGGATGCCTTTTTCATCCATCTTTAAGTATGTGGAGGACCTGGACATGTTTCATATCAAGTTGTGATGAACAAGGCCTGAAGGTCAATGTCATGTTACTTATATAATCTATCAATGCAATCTTTATTCAGCCTAAGTATGTGTAGCCTACTGCATATGGGGAACTGTTGATTCTATCATTCAAATGTTAACACTTTATGATAAGTAAATTACAATTATACAATACCAACTTTTACAATAATTTTGCATACTTTTACAATACCAAAATCTAATTGTCCCCTTTAAATTTGATGCATTTCAATTTTGCCTTGGGTAGGTCAAAATCGTTTTTAATAAATGTGAATTTATCTCATTACATAAATGAACAAGGTAAGGTTTAAAAGTTTTAATTGACAATAAGCCTACTTTAATCAACATAAGCGTTTTAGGAGCTGTTATGATGACGAAATCAGCTCCGTATATTAGACATATTAAATATATATTAGATTTAAGTTGTGCCATTTTAGCCTAGACATCCTTTACAAAAATAAGAAAACGTGTATTAGTAAAACGAAGGACAATATTATTTTATTTAGATCTCATTAACTTCCATAAATTGCTTCAACATACTTCCGGGTTTCCAGGTACGGGGATGGGGAAATCACATGAGGTGACGTATTTGATATGGGCGTGGCTTTCGTTTACGTCACACTTGGATGTGGGCGGGGTTGTGTCAGGGATGGGCGTGACTTCTGACATCACACTTGGATGTGGGCGGGGTTGGATGTCCACTGCAGGCTGCAGCGAGCCCTACTTGGGAATCCGTGTGTCCACCACGACAAATTAGCTTCTTTGACTTTGTATGTGTGTTGTTTCCGTGGTCCCGACACGTAATTTCAACACATTCCGTGCCACCACCACGTATATCGGGATTAAGGGCTCGTGTTCATTTCACGCATTTCTTTGAGATCAGAGTGCACTGTTATACGCTCAAGGGTGCTATAACACTATTCAATTATTTATAATCTCCTGAATGAGTCCATAATCTCCCGATCAAAAATATGACTAGGAAGATGCAGAAATTAATGATCTCATATGTAATCAGATGCATATGAAAAATAATGTGATCATCAACAATGAACAGCATATACAGTAAATGAAAGCTGCCTTATGTTACGAGTGAAATGTTGATCCCAGAAGTGGCAAAGGACTGTGAATTTGATCCAGATGTAGTATTTGATAAAAAGTGATCTGCTTTTTGATCAAAATGTTACTTTTTTAAAACCTATCTAAATTCAAGTGTTGATTTAAAAAAAAAAAAAGGAACTAAAGGTTTTTGTTGTTGTTGTTTTATATAGAGGCTCTGTTCTTTATTTTGATGTATTGTATGTTCAGATATTCAAGTAACAAATAATCTGGAGGCCATGACATGACATGAAACTGCCTGCCAACTTATATTCAAAAATGCTGGCAGGAAAAGAGTTAATGTATTTGCCCTGATTTTACTGATTTCCTGTGAAATTTATCCATTTTTTTTATAGTATTTTGTCATTATTATTTTGTTTTGTGGAGTAAAAATGGTCCTTATCAACCTTGATTGAAATGGCTGATGATGTACCTTGTGTGTGTTTGTAGTTGAGGGATCCTGAGAGTGTGTGCTGTGGACTGGAATCACTGATGTTGTTGAATCAGCTTCAGCTGTGAAAGATTAATATTAGTTCATATGCATCAGATTTTAGTCAGTTAACGCGCAAGATAAAAATATCATTAGTATTGTTAGCACATCTAACAGACTGATTGATGAGAAGTTTTCTCACCTGAACTCTTGACAGTGTATGTGACTGAGGTCTGGACTTGATCTCTCTGAGTAACTTCACATCTCCACTCTCTGTTGTCATCTTCATTCAGGAGTGTTGTAGTCAGAGTGATGATACAGTGATCTGATGAGGATGATATCTGATATCTGGAGTCTGATCTCGTCAGTTTAACACCAGTCTGATTCACCCAGAACAGATGAATTCTCTCAGAACGGATCCAATCATCACAAGAGCCTCGAGGATATGAATACAACTGACAGAAGAGAGTCACAGAGAGACCTGCACTGATCTCAGTCTGTGAGGATGAGACTGAAACACAGAATTACACACACACCACACTCTTCAATCATCAGGAGAGATTATATCAAGAATTTGCCCTTTTTAAATTGATCACATAATCATAAAATTACCTTGAAGAACATGCAGATAAACACGAGCATCAGGTCCTTGTTTTTGGTCTCAATTAACACCAGTCCATTGTTGGCAGATGTAATATCCATAATCTTCTGTTGAGATGTTGTTGATGTTCAGAGAGCAGTCAGACCCCAGACTCAGTCTCTCATGTCTCTCTGTGTCTTTCTTCTTTATCCCTAAACCAATCAGTTCAACTGTTGCTGAATGTCTGAAATAGTTCCATACATTTGATTTGCAGTCAGGAAGAGCATTATTACAGGACAGACAGACATTTTCACCAGAACTGATGAACACATGAGCATCATTCACTCCACTGATTCCTGAAACACAAGAACATTTGACTGATCATTATTTTACAGTATATATTAATAAATTAAACTTTATTGTATGCATATCTACACTGAACTCATTCACAACAGTTTAAAGAGCGTGTAGAAGTGTGTTTACCTGTGAGAAGTGAAGAGAGAAAGATCAGTCCCAGCAGACACACACGACACTCATCAGACATTTTCTCTTTCTCTCAGTCTTCCTCTACATTATATGATCACAACTCTTTCTTTAAATACTAGCAGCCCTGTGTTTTTTCACTTCCTCTGATCTGACCAACTCCTGTGTTTAAATCCTGCAAAAGTTGCTATTTAGTGAAACATAATGGAGAAGTGTTGCTTTGCATTTGTGTGAAAAATGCACTTTGTTGTGAGAACTGCATAGTTAACCACACTGACTCAACCCACATTTGCTATTGTAGGGGAATTACAGTTAAAGGGATAGTTCACCCAAAAATGAAAATTGCCATTAATTACTAACCCTCATGTCATTCCAAACCAATAAGACCTTGCATCTTCAGAAAACAAATTAATATATTTTTGATGAAGAGTTCAGTTAATTTGCTAGAATCGTATTGAACGCTGAGCTGTAGTATAAGTTGTAAGCTGTAATAAGTGCATTCATGCATGTAGCTCTTTTCCCCATATATTTTTGATCTGGGAAAATGCTGACTTTTTGGTAGAATCCAGTTCAACAGAATCCAGTGAAATAAGGGGAGGTCACATTTACATTAACCTGCCTTGCATATCCATTTCAGGTACCCAGTGAGCTCTTCCTCAATCATGCCTCTTCTCCACACACTCTCTTTCTTTTGCAAGCTCTCACAACACACAAAACTTGTTAATTGTTAATTTTAGGTGCATTGCTTAAAAGCCTATAGTGGTTGTATAGACAGTTTTTTATTTTTTCTCATTTCAGGTTACAGATCTTGAACAGACTCATCATTCTACTTTCTTAACTGTCCAGACAATTACTTAAAACAATTTACATATTTTTAATATCTTTTTTATTCATCTTTTTTTTTTTTTTTGGAGGGTATGGATGCAGTGACTAAAATCACATTCTGGTGGAGGTTGGTTATACCCTCGATTGAGATTTTGTTCCATATTGCATTCCAGGCTATGAATGGAGATACTCTTAAAGGGTTAGTTCACCCAAAAATGAAAATTATGTCATTAATGACTCACCCTCATGTCGTTCCAAACCCGTAAGACCTCCGTTCATCTTCGGAACACAGTTTAAGATATTTTAGATTTAGTCCGAGAGCTTTCAGTCCCTCCATTGAAAATGTATGTACGGTATACTGTCCACGTCCAGAAAGGTAATAAAAACATCATCAAAGTAGTC
This sequence comes from allo-octoploid hybrid of Carassius auratus x Cyprinus carpio, assembly GCA_024542945.1. NCBI lineage: Eukaryota > Metazoa > Chordata > Actinopteri > Cypriniformes > allo-octoploid hybrid of Carassius auratus x Cyprinus carpio. The sequence goes on from JANHFF010000154.1 coordinate 106,187, forward strand.
CATGTGACATCAGAGGGTCCGTTAGAATTTGTTTAAGCATCGAAAATACATTTTGGTCCAAAAATAACAAAAACTACGACTTTATTCAGCATTGACTTCTCTCCCGGGTCTGTTATGAGCGCGTTCACAACACTGCAGTGTAGTGATGTCCGGTTCGCGAACGAATCACTCGATGTAACCAGATCTTCTTGAACCAGTTCACCAAATCGAACTGAATCGTTTGAAACGGTTTGCATCTCCAGTAAGCATTAATCCACAAATGACTTAAACTGTTAACTTTTTTAACGTGGCTGACACTCCCTCTGAGTTAAAATTAACCAATATCCCGGAGTAATTCATTTACTCAAACAGTACACTGACTGAACTGCTGTGAAGAGAGAACTGAAGATGAACACAGAGCCGAGCCAGATAACGAACGAAAGATTGACTCGTTCTCGAGTCAAGAACCGGTTGCATCGGTTTTCAGATAACCAGTACACTGAACTGAGAAACGTTTCTGTCTTACAGGTTTGGAACGACATGAGGGTGAGTCATTAATGACATAATCTTCATTTTTGGGTGAACTAACCCTTTAAGAACCAGAATGAGTAGTTACTGAAAAGCGAAACATTGCACAATGCAGAAAAAAGACATGGCAAAACAGGAGGTCTGAGAGGAAGTGAATGCATACAGGTTACTGTATAAATACACTTGTATCTTCATGAAAGGTATGATTACTTTTCATATTATTATCTTTAAGACATTCAGACTCATTTACTTTAAAGATACAATAAGGTAAACAACTAGGTTTTTTTTTTAAGCTTTGCAGCACACGTTTGAAAACCTGAAGGAACTTTCATTTTTAGCTGCAACAGAGCAACAAAAGGTAAGACATATAATGAATCAAAACAAAGCTTATATAAGGTCTCTAAATACGTATATGCTATGTACTAGAGACAATTTACATAAATCAATATCTTAAATATATATTGCTTCATTCAGTTTGATGGAGGATCCATATCAATTACTCTATCTATGCAACTTGTGTTGACATATGCTGGTAAGAATACTGTATGGATAATTATTGTATTATCTTATTTATTACCATCATCTGTTTTTCTGTATTACCATTAACAATTTTGTAGATAGCTGACACTATTATTATCATTCAAAATAATTGTCATTGTTATTATGAATGTTTTACTTTTAAAAATGTTGTTGATGGCCTACACTCTTATGACACATTTAATGATAAACAGCCAAAAAATATATAACATTGTAAAATGATTTACAGTAAATGTAAATAATTCCATTATTCAGCAAATAGGATATTAAAGCCTGAAAAAATCAGACATTCTGATCAAAAGACAGAGGAAAGTCTTTCAACATCTGGTTCTAGTAAGTTTTTACAGTGATCTAATCCAAATAGATACAGAACTCTGCAGAAGCAGCTTGAGTCTTTGTCTGAGAAAATCTGGGGATACACTAATGTGTTGTTTAGCTATACTTCTCCTCATGATAAAGCTACCTTTAAAAGTAAGAAAAAAGATCGAACTGAACTTCAAGCACATATTAAAAGTAAAATATTATTACACAACTAACGCTTACTTTAAAACGTTTGGTAAAAGTAAACATTTTGTAAACATATATATTAGCAGCAATTTTACATCGTCATTCTATTGAGGACCTATTTAAATTTTAACCCTATATAGGACCTATTTAGATCTATTTCTATTTTATATCAGACAATGTGTACTGTAAACTCTAAATGGACATTAATAGTGCACATTTTAATTAAATTCAAACAAATGGAATTTTGAGTATTTAGAAGTTTCTTTTTCAATTTAAGTAATTAGCATGTTCACTGAATTCAGCATTTACTGAATTAGCTGGTTATAGCTATTTTAAGTTTCAACTACTTAAAAATTTAATTTGAGATTAAATGAAAATCAAATTAATTTTAAAAGTTAGTTTACTCAAATATGTCAAGTTAAAAGCAATTAACATGTACAAGTAAAAAATAAAAATCTGACAGTTCTGCTTACTTAAACTTTGAATTTCCTAAAATTTAGATCTAACTGCTGACATCAAATTATTTGAGTTCTGATTAATTATTGGGGTTTACAGGGTGTGATGCAACAGAAGAAAGCTGAGGGATATCAAGTCTCTGTGGTTAATTCACCAAACTGCTCTGAATTTACTCTGGAAAATGCTAAATAATTTTTTTGCAATGTGAAGGTTTGCTCACCAGGCCCACATGCATTCCTGCTAGTGCTACCTCTGCATGTGTCTTTAACAAAGAAAGCTCAACAGACAGCGAAAGATGCCAAGAATCGTTTTGGGGAGAATGTCTGGAGACATACTATGGTTGTATTCAGTTATGGACACTGGTTGAAGGACAGACCAGCTGAAGAATACATTGCATGTGAAGGAGAAGTCTTGCGAGAATTGGTGAGGAAGTGTTTAAATATATTTAATGTGGTAGTTAATACCTGGAGTAGTTTATCTCAAGTTAAAAATTAGCTTGGGGTGATTGAAGTAATGGTGGCAAGAAACAGGGGTGAATACTTCACTCTTAAAAAGAAAGCAAGCCACCAACAAAGTGGCTAAAGTAGTTAAAGAATGCAAGGTTGAATTGGAAAGATTAAAAATGGATGATGAGCTTAAATTACATGAGATTGAATTATTGCAACTTAAACATGCTCAACAGTTGGAATCTGAAACAGTCCCAAGAGATTTTGATTTGTATGTCCAACATTTAAAGTTAATTGGTGAAGGTAAATTAATTCCTGAAGGTGCACCATCAAATTAAAGTTGATTGCGTACATTTGATGACGTAGGTAATTTAAAATTGTTTCCTAAATTTAATGAATGCGATCCCGGACGAGCCCCCATTTATAATTATTACTATTACCCTTTTTCTATTTGCATGAGTTTTCTTAAGTTGCATTGTGTTGAGCTCTCATAGATTCTGAAGAAGAAATTACATGCATTAACTAAAGCTGCAGTCTGTAAGTTTTGCCTCTTTGTCACCATCTCAGTTTGAAACCTGCAATTGCATCTGTCTCAAATCACATTAAAGCCAGATTTGGCCTTCATTCTTCAGCATCTGGAGTTCTTCATCCTCGGACTGAAGAAGGATGGGATAAAAGACTGGGCTCGAGAGATGGAGCTGAAGAGGCAAATAAAGACATTTTAAACCTTTTTTTCCCACCTCATAAAATAAGTTGCTGCCTTACATTTTAAAGTAATCAACTTAGCTGTTTAATAATTTCAACTTAAATTACATTAAACTGACTTGAAAAAGTGAGTTTTATTTTGTATAAAAATTTAAAAAGTGAAAGTAATGGAAAAGCATGTTGTTATAACTTATTGATCTTATTTATTTTTTACAGCATAATGCCTTCAATGCATTATGTATACTGCATTACAACCGTAATTCCTCAAATAAAAACCGGTAGTCAAATAAACGGCAAATAAACGCCGGGCCTCTGATAGTGGCCGGGGGCGTGGTCAACACGGTCAAATAAAGGCCGGTCTTAAATAAAGGCTGGGAGAAAATTTGTGTGGATAATCAGCAGAGCCAGATAACGAGCATACACGCCCACTGCCGGAGCGGTTGTCGTTCTGGAGTCAAGAACCGGTTGCATCGGTTTTCGGATCACCAGTACACTGAACCGAGAACCGTTTCTGTTGGACGCGTCCGATTCGAGAACCAAGGAGCTGTTGATACTGTGCATGCGTGATTCAGCGTGAAGCAGACTGACACACAGCGCGTCTGAACCGAACTGGTTCTTTTGGTGATTGATTCTGAACTGATTCTGTGCTAATGTTATGATCTCTGTCCACTGGACTGCTATCGCTTTTAATTAAAAACAGTTTATTTAAAACAATTACTTATCAAACAGATTGAATTAGAAATAAAGGCCTGCCTCTAATAAAAGCCTGTTACCTTCTGCAGTTCAGGTAAATAAAGGCCCCGGTTTTTATTTGAGGAATTATGGTATTTATTGTATTCCAATGTACCTGTTTCTAAATGAATAATCATTACAGTTAAACTAAGATACACTGTTACACTAAGTGAGGATACTTGATTATACATTTAGTCAGGAATATTTGGAAAAAGTCTAACTAGTAAAATGTGTACATGTTGTGTGCCAACTTATACAAGTAAATTAATAATAAAAAATACTTACTCATATTTATGATTTCTGCTGGATTAAGTGCTTCATTTTTTTTTTTTTCCTGAGGAAATCCTGAGGTAATCCTCATCACATCTTCTTGGGGTGAATGATGTCTTATTCCTGTCAGCACGAAGCGAACAGTAAAATAAAAAAAATAAAAAAACTTGAAGAACAGTCTCGCTGCTTTGTTTTCTGTTTTATGGGCGTTTACAAGCCTCGAGCTTCACGTCGAACATTATAATCTCCAAAGTGCATTCAGCATGTGGGCGTGGTCGCATTAGAGATAATGAAGAGAGACATGAAAGACAGATATCGCGTTGTTTTCATATGGATTACTTTATCACAGAATATCTGTTTTCAGTAGCTTGCTTTGTTTTGGTAGCTTGCTTAGTTTAAAAGTAGACATGTCAGGCTTTCTATAGATATCACTCTCATGTCTCTTCGTTGAGTATTCATTGAGTTACAGTTAATTTTTATGAAGCATTTCTAAATGAAGATCACCGCAGACCAAGGCTGCAGACAGAGCACCTTGTTTGTTATCTTTATTTTATAAATGCAGAAAGTTTTGTTGGTATTATGTGTGTATAAAAATAAAAGTAGACCCTTTACAGATTTGATTGATGTATTGCTCTTATCTCTACGATCAAAACTGAAAGTGTAATTTAAGTTCTTTTCGGGGTTATCAGGAGAAGATGCCATAAAACGCGTTTCAGCGTGAATCGACTCCAGAGGGTTAAACTATGGACAAGAAAGGTTAAAGTGAAATAAGCATTTGGATTTTCAATATTGTTACAATGTTTAACCACAGAAATACAGTGACACGTTCATATTTGAAAAAGATGATATTTCATTAGCCATGCTTAATGTGCGCAGTTGATTTCAGCTAAATATAGCATTAGAGCATGCTCCTGTCATCATTTATCTTTAACAATGGCTTTTCACTTCAGTTCAGATAAGAGTATAAGGGTTATGTTAATGATTATCAAATGACTTGATTGGTGATACTTGCTCATGTAGTGGCAGGGTTTTCTTATCTCTTTCAACTTGCAACATTATATCTATATTGTTAAGGACAGTGATTCTGAAACCTGTCCTGAGGACCTCCAACCATTGCACATTTTGTATTTCTCCCTTATAGGCCACACCTAGTTCAGGTCTTGCAGACTCTACTAACGGGCTAGTGAGTAAATGAGGGAGACATACAGATTATAAAGAGGTTGGGGGGTTCCTAGGACAGGTTTGGAAAACACTGGTTAAGCGTTTCTATTGTAAAGCCATTTGGCAAGGTAGTAAAAATTAAAAAAAGAAAAAAGTAAAAAAGAAATATGGGGTGGACTGGGGAGGAATGTTTGTTTGGGGATTGTTTTAAAATTGTAAGAAGTGAAGCGAAGAAATGCTCTTAATGTGGATGTTTATTTGTGATTCTATGTCAAAAACTTGCATGCGCATTTTCAAATATATTTCCACATGTGCAATAGCAAGAAATTCACGATTTAGTCTTATTTGAGTAGACACTTATGACTAAATAATACATTTTTTAAAAAGATGATATAACGTAAAAAAATAAAAATAAAAAAAAGTTGCTGAGTGATGCTTAAATTTACACAAATTACCTCATTTACATTTTTTTTAAAAACTAAAAATACACATTCTTGCAAAAAGATCAATATTATTTTGTGAAAGAGTAGATGTTTTTCACAATGTTATTTTACAGAAATATGGCACTGTATGGCTACAACAGGCACTGTAAAGATACAAAAATGTCAATCCACCATTAAAGCAAAGAAGAAATATTGGCCAGGGCTACATTTATCAAAAGTATTGTGAGGAGTAGTTTTTACAATCTACTATCTACTGAGGTCTACTACAATCTACTGCAAATTATGCAAATGTGCCCATTAAAAAAAAAAAAAAAAAAAAAAACGATTTAAGCCAAATTGCAATGCAGTAAACAACTGATAATGAAAAGCATCAGGTTAAGTAGAAATATTATATTTTACATAGAATATGAAGAATTATTTAAGACTCATAGTTAATCATTACAATATTAAAACATAACACAGCCCTTTGATTTCTGATTTTTCCTCTTTGTCCCCTTTTTGTCCTCTTTCAACTCTTCGAACAATTCTTTCAGTAATTCATGCTCACCGTCTTGCTTCTCCAGCCTTTCATTGATATCCCAAATCCACTGATCTTTTTGGTCTCTGAACTCATTAACTTCTTCTGCTCTTCTTCTGGCATCATCTTTATATTTCCTATTAATCCTCCTCATTTCATCTTCATGATTCCTTTTCATTTGATCACGTTCTGTTTTCTGTCTCTGAAAATATTCCATTCGTTTCTCTGCTATTTCTCTATCTCTTCTCTCTTTTATGATTTGATTCTGCATTTTCATTCTCTCCAGATCTGCTCTTTGTTTTTCATTTTCTAGTTGCTGTGTCATGTTTTTCATTTCCCTCTCATATTTGGCTTGTAATATCTGGGTCTGGATTTCAATCTCTCTTTCTCTCTCTTGCAGTATTTCCTCCATTTTCTTTCTAATGGACATCTCAGCCTCCTCAAACATGCTGTTAGTGAAATATCGACCCTCATTACTGTTTTTCATTTGCTCTATCATGTTTAACAACTCAGTCACTTGAGTTTTGTCTTGTCTTTCTCTGTTATTGAAAGCCATAAACCTGTTTCCACAATCTCTGATCAGTTTCTTCAGTTCTGTAGACTTACTTTTCCTCAAATAATCTTCTATAGATTCATCAAGTTCGTCTCCTCTAGTGAACAGAACAATGCTGAACTGAGAAGCTTCATGACCAAAGATCTGTTTTATCAAATCTACAGTGTCTGCTTCTTCCTTGGTGAATCTTCCCAGACTCAACACAATGACAAACACATCAGGTCCAGGAGACGAGAGTGAAACACATTTCAATATTTCATCCACTACTTGTTCATTTGACATTATTGTATCAAAGAGTCCTGGAGTATCAACCACAGCTACTGATCGACCATCAACTTCACCAATTCTCTTTTCACATGCAGTCGTCACTGAATCTGAGCACATACGGCTGTGAAACTCGTCTCTTCCCAGAATAGTGTTTCCTGTTGCACTCTTTCCATTTCCTGTCCTTCCAATCAGTACAATCCTCAGACACTTCTGAACATCTGCTTCACCTTCAGCACCTGGAAATCACATTGATAGAAAAAAAAAATACTTATTTGAAAACTAGTGCACAAGTTTAAAAGTTCCAAAGTTAACTCTCTATGGATGCATCATTTTAAGGCCCAAAATGTATGAAACATAATTACAGTTCCTCATTATATTAAATTTTCTAGTCAAATTCTAAATCAGACTGAATTGGGACTATTTTTTGGCCTAACTCTTTGGCTTTTTTGGAAGTGAGACACTGTAGTTACAGAATACATTCTACATCCCTGTCAGAATAAACATGCAGGAACATGCAGCTGCTGTGTGAATGAGTCATAGGTTTAGTCATGACAACTTTCAGAATTAAATAAATCCCTTTCACACGGAACGTTGATCCCAGAAAGTTGCCACAGAACAGCGAGTGATTGTGTGTGAATGCAAACCCATCCCGAGAATGATACTGGAATTGTTCCAGGGATGGGGGCCTATTAACATTTCTGGGATCAGTCTCAGAATCCACTCTGTGTGAAAAAAAGGAAGGATCAATGCCGTAAGGGGTGTGTTGTAGTGATGATGCTGACGCTGTGATCATTTGCCAGCTAGAATGGTAGGTGATGTGCTTGTTTATGACTAGCTAGTTTATGGCTAGTTTATCAGGAAAAAAAGGCAGAAACAGACTTAAGATGCTGTGGAGACAATACATGTCACATCCTTATTTCATGCATCTTTACAGGATCTTTACGGGATGTGTGTAATTACTTGAGAAAAAAATCTAAAGATCCGTGGACAAATCCCATGACACATTATCAGTGGCCTTTCTGGAATGTCTGTAGGGTTTTTCACACACACAATAGTAAACCCTGGATCATTCTAAACTGAATCCTTGGTTATCTTGCTTCACATTTCACAATTACTTTACCCTGGGTTCACAGTTAATTCTAGGTATTCATGAGCTTTCATTTCACAAGGTACATTCCTAAATCCAAAGTTAAAGGCATTATTTGCATATTTGCGGTGTCAGCATGGAACCTGTTTACATGGTTTTTTCTAAGTTAGTTAAAATGTATTGCCATGTAGCCTCCTAAAGGGCCTCCTAAAATGCACAAAAGGCAGGAAAACAAGTACAAAAGAAAAGAGAAAGAAAACACTGCAAATTATATTAGTATTTTGTTTAATTTATCTTAAGTGTGAAGAGAATGTTCAAGTTCTGATTGATTGTCTGGTGCTAAACATCCAGTAGTAACATTTTAACATCACTCTGATAACACTGCACAATGTTGGCTCCTCATTTAAGGGTTAACATCGCAAAAGCAGTGCTCCAGAGCAGGGTTTAATAACCCTGGTTAAAAAGCAGTGAATTCTAAATTACAACTGTGATTCCTTTACCTGGGGTTAAAAAGCAGTTTTCAGAAAATCGGACCAAACTCATGGCAGCAGAGAGAAAATGGCTCAAATCAAAAGACTCATCTGACTTGAGTATGTATTATTTATTGCTTCATCTTTTTCTGTTGAAGTCCATGCTCCAAAATTGTCATTTTCCACAACAAGATCATCTCGGTTACGTATGTAACCCTCTTTCCATGAAGGAGAGAACGGAGAGGTTACGTCAGTGACTGAAGAATTTGGGATCTCGCTAGAGAAACGAATCACCTGTGAGTGTTAACAAAACAAGCCAATGAATATTGGCGTGCAAGATTTGCATTGCGCACCCCGCCCCGCAGCGGGGGTATAAAAGGAGATCGTGTGCAGTTGCACATTCAGTTTTTCGCTGAGGAGCCAAGAAGGTGTGCCCCGGGGGTCAGCAATTGTGCAAACGTTACATCAGTTACTGACGAAATTGGGATCTGTATGGAAAACACCACTATTGGTGACCCCCTCCAGTGCCCTGCGACAGTCGGCAAGTCCCCCCACACCAGTTGGGGCGGAAGATAGGACAGGGCTTAGGCAGAGGAACCCTCACTGCTGTTCCGTACAGTGAGGATTGGATAACACTGGGAAAGCGTACCCAAGTAGGGGAACGCTACGGTCCAAGAAGCGGTGCTTGTCGGACTTCCTCATATCTGCCAGGGTAAGCCTGGCCACTAAGGCGGACATCGTCTGACCCAGGGACCGCGCAGTGACTTTCGTCGCCCGTAGGGCAAGGTCCGTTGCAGTGTGCAGCTCCTGAATCACACCCGGGTCAGAACTACCCTCGTGCAGCTGCTTTAACGCCTTGGCCTGGTAGACCTGCAGGAGTGCCATGGTGTGCAGGGCAGAGGCGGCCTGTCCAGCAGCTCCGTAAGCCTTGGTCGTCAGTGAACTTATAGGCCCTGGATGGGAGGCATGGATTACCCCGCCAGGTGGCAGCGATTTGCGGGCAAAGCTGCATCGCAATAGCGTGTGCAACTGGGGAGATCTCCACATACTCCTTAGCCGCCCCGCCGTCGAGGGTAGTGAGGGTGGAGGAGGCACTAGATCTGTTTTAGGCAGAAAAAGGTGCCCTCCAGGACCTAGTGACCTCCTTATGCACTTCCGGGAAGAATGAAACTGGAGGTGGCTGCCGACGATCGGCGTGCGGCACCCCCAAGAACCAATCATCCAACCTTGAACGTTCGGGAGATGGAGGCGCCTTCCATGGCAACCCGACGCTCTCGGCGGCCCAGGCAAGCATAGCAGTCAACTCTGGATCTGACTCGGGCAACGCCACTCTCCCAGAAGGAGGCAACGCAGCCGAATCCTCATCTCCAGAGCCTAGCTCGTCCCCCGATGCAGTGATCAACATCAGGTTATCTGCTGGTGGGCCGGATGAAGTGCTGGGTCCCGCCCTGTCCGAGGCACCCGCATTGCAGTACACCAGGGGCACGATGTGTTGGAGGAGTGAGGGGCCCGTGGAGACTCGCTCAGCGGGGAAGCCCTCACTGTAATCCTCAAATCACCCTGGCCATGAGCCGAAGTAGCCCACCTCTTGAAGGAGAAACTAGAATGGGCCATGGGCCCGGGGGAAACCTCCTCGTTTGATATAGAAGAGCCTTGAATGCAACATCACAATGGTCATGTTCCCACAAGGAGAACATTACTCATCCACGAACGCTGCCTCAGCGTGCTCGAGGCCCAGGCACGAGATGCAGCGATCGTGACCATCAAATGGAGCCAGGAAGCGACCACATACAGAAATGCATGAGTGGAAAGACATCTTTTAAAAGACACCCTATCACTCGTGGAGCGCTTTTAGAATTTGATCTTTTAGTTTGAAAAACACCAAGTGTTGAAGCGCCCAGGAGGAGTTGCAGCATGACTGCAGAATGGGAAGCTGCAGCATGGTAAGAAAAAGCAGCACTGGCAACCCCCGCTGACGTGCCGTAACGCCAACACTCGTCAAAAAGCTCTCTTGACGACACTCTGTTCAGGAAGCTGAAGGCTCGGCTCCGAAGCGAATAGCTGAATGTGCGACTGCACGCAATCTCCTTTTATACACACACTGCGGGCAGGGTGCGCGATGTAAATCTCACACGCCAATATTCATTGGCTTGTTTTGTTAACACTCAAAGGCGATTTGTCTCTCTAGCAAGATCCTAATTTTGTCAGTCAAAACTAAAACCATCAACAGTAATTTCTCAATTCTACAGACCAGCCACATGCACAGCAACAAATCTTCTCAGCTCATTTTCTTCTCTCACTGAGAAAGAAGTATCTAAACTTCTCCTTCCCAGGCATCTTACCACATGCCCTCTAGATCCCATTCCATCACATCTTCTACAAGCAATCTCTTTTACACTTCCACCAGGACTCACACAAATCATCAACACATCTCTCAGCTCAAACAACTAACCCCACTGCTCAAAAAAGAACATCACCTACAGCACAACCTGACAAAGACTGAGCTTCTTACGATTTTAGCTCATGCTACTCTGAGCAATGCCTGGAACTTTGTATTGAGAGCACTTCTTGTGTTTATTTGTCTCTTTATGATGAATTGCTTATTGTAATCCACTTTTTGACAAAAGTGTCAGCAAAATAAACCTGGGGTTAAGCGCATGTGTGAAAAACCCTTTTGTGAAGCTTGCTATAATGGATAAGGTTTGGTATTTGGGGACTATAGATTTGAAGAACATAAAAACAGAAAGCTGCAATGTATGTCACTTGGACATACTTTACATGGTGGAGGTTTGACATCAATCCAGTCCTCCAGTTTAAAGTCACTTGACAGCAAGCGCTATTTGTTCAAGTGTCACGTCCAGTGGTGGATGTGTTTAGGTTGGTTCAGTGTAGTCTATATATTTGACTTAAATAAACCCATTTTTTCAGAGTACTAATAAGAAAGATTATCATTGGCATTTAATATGTATTGATCTGCAATTAAGCAAATGTTTTATATCCAACATTTCTATACACTGAAACATGTTGTTCAGTGAGCTTAAATAGCTTACCCTTTACAGCAGATCTAGTTCACAAACAAATTACAATAATTACTTAATTATGGTTTTCATTTACAATAATCTATACTAAAATTCACCAACAGTTCTGCTCATGTTCAAATTCTGACAATATCTTGGTTTTTGGTTAATTTTGACCAAGTCATTCAATCAGTTGTTGACTCAGGAACAGCTACAGTCAGACTGTAAAGGAATCAACCAACAGAGTGCTGCGAGTGTGATGTCAAAACCTAGAAGTTTTTAGAATGGGGTTCTTGAATTTTATGAGTATATTTACATTCACATTTAGTCATTTTGCGAACGCTTTTATCCAAAGCAACTTACAATTGGGGGATACATAAAGCAATTCTTTTTAAAGAGGCAAACAGACTGTAACTGTTTACAGTTCACAGTTCATAGACGGCCTCCATAGCCATGACAGGACACAGCGAGAGTTCATGGATGGATACTACTGACACCTCCGAAGGCTCTGCAGCAGTTGCCGCCACCTCTGGAGGTTCCACAGCAGTAACAGTCTCCTTGACAGCAATACAACAGGCTGAGAGAACATTGCTGGGTGCAACAGACAGGATGTGATGAGGCTCTGGAAGTCCAGCTGAGACGTGTTGAATCTCTGGGAGATCCGTGGTGATTTGATTGGGCTCATAAAGATCAACTGTGACTTCTTTTAGTTCATGGAGATTGGTGGCGACTTGACCTTGCTCATGAAGACCAACGGTGACTTGATTTTGTTCATGAAGATCAACTGTGACTTGACTTTGTTCACAAAGATCAACGGTGACTTGACTTTGTTCACAAAGATTAACGGTGACTTGACTTTGTTCACAAAGATTAACGGTGACTTGACTTTGTTCACAAAGATTAACGGTGCAAGGCAAGGCAAGGCAAGTTTATTTATATAGCACATTTTGTACACAATGGTAATTCAAAGTGCTTTACATAAAATAAAGTAAAATAATCATGAAGAAAAATAATAACAAAAATAAAACAAGCAATTTTAAAACTTTTAAAATGATTTAAAAATTTACTTATTTAAAATGAATTTTAAAACAATTAGAAACAGAAAATGATTTTACATAAAAAAAAAAAAAACAGTGAAAAGAGTGCATTCAGTTCGGACATTGCACAGTGCTCATTCAATAAATGCACAGATAAACAGATGAGTTTTAAGTCTAGATTTAAATGTGACTAATGTTTTAGCACATCTGATCTCTTCTGGAAGCTGATTCCAACTGCGAGCGGCATAGTAACTAAAGGCGGACTCCCCTTGTTTTGTGTGAACCCTTGGTATTTCTAACTGACTCGATCCTAATGATCTGAGTGGTCTGTTAGGTTTATATTCAGTGAGCATATCTGCAATATATTTTGGTCCTAGGTCATTTAGTGACTTATATACGAGTAAAAGTACTTTAAAATCAATCCTAAATGTAACTGGAAGCCAGTGTAAGGACCTGAGGACTGGTGTGATATGCTCAGATTTTCTGGTTCTAGTCAGAATCCTGGCAGCAGTGTTCTGGATGAGCTGCAGCTGTCTAATGGTCTTTTTGGGAAGGCCGGTGAGGAGCCCATTACAATAGTCCACCCTGCTGGTGATAAAGGCATGAACAAGTTTCTCCAAGTCTTGGCTGGAAGCAAAATATCTAATTCTTGCAATGTTTTTTTAAATGATAGTATGCTGATTTAGTTACTGCTTTGACATGACTACTGAAACTAAGGTCTGTCTCCAGAATCACACCAAGATTCCTGACTTGATTTTTAGTTGTTTGTCCCCTAGAGTCAAGGTATGCATTCACCTTGAAAACTTCATCTTTGTTTCCAAATGCAATGACTTCAGTTTTTTCCTTGTTTAACTGAAGAAAGTTCTGGCACATCCAACTATTAATTTCATCAATACATTGGCAGAGGGAGTCAATGGGGCTGTAGTCATTTGGAGAAAAGGCTAGGTAAATCTGGGTATCATCAGCATAGCTGATGACTTAGTGGGAGCATATACAGGCTAAACAAGAGCTGTGCAAGAATTGAGCCTTGCTGGACTCCGCATGTCTTGGACGTCTACTTAGACTCATGCTCTCCTAGACTCACATAATAACCTCTCCCTTCTAAGTATGACCTGAACCATTTGAGTACCATCCCAGAAAGCCCGACCCAGTTTTCCAGTCTCTCTAGTAGTATATGATCGACAGTGTCAAACGCAGCACTGAGATCTAGCAATACCAGCACCGATATTTTGCCAGAGTCACAATTTAAGCGAATATCATTTATTATCTTAATGAGCGCTGTCTCTGTGCTGTGATGCGATCAGAAGCCAGATTGAAAATTGTCCAGGTATCCATTTGAGTTTAAGTATTTGTTCAGCTGGTTAAAAACTACTTTTTCTATAATTTTGCCTATAAAAGGAGGATTAGATATTGGTCTAAAATTGCTCAAAATGTTGTTATCATGATTGCTCTTTTTCAGGAGGGGCTTAACAACTGCAGTTTTCAGGGAGTTTGGAAATGTCCCAGAAAGAAGTGAGGCGTTCACCACTTCTAAGAGATCTGCTTCTAAACAGTTAAGGACTCTTTTGAAAAAAGATGTGGGAAGTGTGTCAAGATAGCAGGTTGATGATTTTAGGTGCTGCACTATGTCTTCCAGAATTTTGCTATCAATTGCTTCAAAAATAGACATAGTATCTTCGTTTTGATATTGTGGCTGAATCTGTCTGACCTCTGCATTACTTGAGGATGTGCTAATCGCCTTCCTGATATTAATGATCTTCTCAGAAAAGGAGGAAGCAAACTCATTGCATTTGCTGTCTGAGAGCATTTCACTGGGAATCTGACTTGGGGGGTTTGTCAGTCTCTCAACAGTGGCAAAAAGAGTACGAGTGTTGTTTAAGTTACTGTTTATAAGGTTTGAGAAGAAATTCTGTCTTGCTGTGGCTAGTTTCACATTAAAAGCATGAAGGCTTTTCATTTCAAGTTTTGTCTTCCGCCATATCCGCTCAGCTTTTCTGCATTGTCTTTTCATAGTCTGAACTGCTGTTGATCTTCTCCAAACTGATTTCTGTCTGTTTGTTTTCTTACTGACTATTATTGGAGCAATATCATCAATAACATTCTTAACTTTTGAGTTAAAGGAATCAAGGAGAATATCAACAGAGTCTGCAGAAATGCTTGGTGTTAAAGATATAGCCTCCATAAACAGCACAGTAGTGTTCTCGTTAATGCATCTCCTTCTGACAGAGACAGATCTAGATTCAGTGGTAGCAGAGCTCAATATATCAATATATCAAAGAAAATACAGAAGTGATCAGATAGTGCTACGTCCTTAATAACAATGGATGAAATGTTTAGACCCCTACTGATGATTAAATCTAGAGTGTGTCCACCTTTGTGTGTGGGTCCATGCACATGCTGAATCAGGTCAAAAGTGTTTAGAACCGTTATCATTTCTTTTGTAGTTTTGTTTTCTGCATTATCTATGTGAATATTAAAATCCTCTGCAATAGCAAAACAGTCAAACTCTGAGGAAATCATTGATAACAGTTCTGTGACCTCTTCAACAAAGGCTGGAGAGTATTTTGGAGGCCTGTAAATATAATAAACAGAATGCTTGGAGCACTTTTCAGCACAATCCCTAGATATTCAAAAGACAAGTACTGACCAAATGACACTTGCTTGCATTGATAGACATCTTTAAATAGAGCAGCTACACCTCCACCTCTCCTGACTTGACTTGACTCAAGAAGTTTAACTGTGGTTTTACTTGACTCATGGGGGTTAATGGTGACTTGCCCTGACTCTGGACGATCAGCGGTGACTTGACTGGACTTTGATTTTGGAAGATCGACGGGGACCTGACTTGACTCTGGAAGATCGACTGTAGATGCCATTTCGTGCTGGAGCGACGGATTGGTGGCCATCTCATGCAGTGGTGCCGGGCTGGCGGCCATCTTGTGCACTGGCTCTGGAGCGGCAGCCATGACAGGATAAGTCTCAGGAGCGGTGACCATTTTGTGAACAGCCTCCGGGCTGGCAGCCATTTTATGGAGAGACTTTGGGGCTTTAAAGTCCTCTGCCTCTCCCACAGTGAAAGGAGAACCACATAACAAGAGAGCATAGTCCATAATGTCTTTTAAACTACAGATAAATTTCCCCTCAGGCAACCATGATTTTGTTGGTTCATTAATTCCATAATGGAAAAGGTCCTATAACATGATCTCACCAAAAGGCACTTGATAGGACAACTCACAAAATTGATGAACGTAATCCTCAATAGACAAATCTCTTTGCCGAAGGTGCAGTAGCTGGTCCACTGGGTCAATGACAGAGCTGGATAGTTGACACGCTGACCTAGAAGTAGGAACAGACATCTCGGTAACAAGAGGATACCGGGCTGCTGGATCCTGGTATGGTGAAGTCTTCTGTAACACGGAGTCAGAGACGTTCGGATCCATTTGCAGTATTTTATTAAGAGAGTCGTCAAACAGGCAGAGATCAGAAAACAGAGTCAGGTATGTCAAGGGATATCCAGAAATCATTAACAATACCAGGCAGAGGTCGGGGCAGGCAGCAGAGAATCACAGTCGGTATACACAATCCAAGGTCAAACACGGAAGGAACAAACACAGGAAAAATGCTCGGAAATGCCAGACAGAACTAAACAAGACTTCGCAATCATTGAGAGAAAAAACACTATATATTTAGGGGAGTGGTAATGGGGAACAACTGGTGGTGATTAGCCCTAAGCACGGGATTATGGGAAATGGAGTTGGGAATGGAAATACAAGATGCCAGAGTCCTGAGTGGAGTGCCCTATACTGGAGTTCATGGGCACCCCAGCTGACCATCGTGACACAGACACAGGAAGTGCTTGCAATACCAAGTTTTAAGCATTGTTCAAATAAGAACAAGCTAGAAAGAGAAGGAATAAATAAAGAGAAAGACATTTTTTTAGGATGAAGTAGCTTCGAAAGAGATGAGTTTTGAGATGGAAGTCAATGTAATGTATTGTAAGTAATGTAAGGTCTGTGGTAAACATAACTTGATTCTTTGACCCTTTTAATAAATTATGCATTTATCTAGTTATTTATCTGAAACGTCAACATAACATTTTCAAAATTCACATTGTACATTTTTACAGATAAACAGTTAAGCATTATCAAGCTACGTTTACCACAGGCCTTATTATTACTCAAACTGAAAACCCAGTTATAAAATATGAAATTCTTCAAGAAACCAGTGGAGATTTAGTCTTCAGTGTTTTTCTGTCATCCCTGTCATATGACATTCACAAATCGGATAATGCTATTGTATCTCGATTTAGATTGCAGTTTCTTCAGTTCAAAATAGGAATAATATGATTTTATGAAACGTAGTGGAGTAAAAAGTATATGAAATTTGCTTTGGAAGTAGCGATGCAAAGCTAAATTTTTCCCAAAACAACACACACATGAAAAATGTACTTAGGTATACAGTAACAAAGTAAAAATATTTTGTTCTTATAATTTGTTAAAACACTTAATTATGAAAATCATAAACAGTAAGAACGCATTAGTTTGTGTATTAATATTACACACTCACCCTTTAAATGAAACTCTTTGATTTTATTCTCCATTCTCTTCAGTTCTTTTTTATATTTTTCCTCAGTTTCCCGTCTGACTCTGTTCTCCTGAGCTTTCACATACATCTGAAGTGAATATGGTTCTGTCTTCCTGTTCTCTATATAATCCAGCAGCTCTATGATCTGTCTGGAGTCTTCAGGTTTATTTATCCCCATCACTCTGTACTGACCTCCACACTGACTGATTAACTTCTGAAATTCTGGCCTGGATGTGATTAAATCTGTCATTCTTTTGTTAACAGTGAGCTCTGTTATGAAAAGCACCAGGAAGTGCTCTCCGGACTCAAATATCTTCTGGATCTTCTCTATTTCTGCTTTGTCTTCATTATTAAGTGGATCATCAGGAATAATGAGGAGGAAAACATGTACTCCAGGATCACAGACAGACATACAGCGTAGAGTCCGACGTCTTACTTCGTCCTCTGAGAGCCGAGTGAGAGATTGAAGTTTCACCAGGGTGATCTGACGTCCATGAAGCTTCTCCTCCATCTGACACACAAATCTAAACTCTCTTTGATGTGATGAGAAAAGTGTTTTTTTCATCTCTGAAACATTTTGATACTGCATTCTGAGCCGCATCACTGCCACACAACACCAGGTTCAGATTTGGTTTTCTTTGTGACCGTAATGACACTGAAAAACATGTTAGGAAAATATATTATGAATAAAATATATGGAAATTAAATGTAGGCTTGATTGTGTTCTACAATATATTGAAATTAAATGTTGGTCTTTTCCTGACACAAATCTAGGATGGTTTGGATTTTTTATACATGTATATTTTGGGGTAAAAGTTAAGCCAAAACAAATGCAATTATGCATTCATCTGTTTTTATACTTAATTCACATACTGGTTGGGCGATCTCCACTTCCACTCCTCCTCCTCCTTATTCCTGTAACAAAAATAAGAGCAACATAAAACAATGAGCAGGTCTACGCAGGGCAGTTTCTACAGTAGGTGCTCCTCTATGGTGCGATCATCCAGAGGAGGCACCAGCGACTACCCCGACACTACCGCTAACATATTAGCAAGAATCTGTGTGTCAAGTACTGTACATTTAAACAGCTGAATATTTGCAAAGAAAGATTTAATTTAATACAATAATAATGATAGAATAATAGCCTACAATCATTTCTGATCTCTATTATTCTTTCCTTTATTATATCATTTATATAATTTTCAAAATTAATGGCAGCATTAGTCAATGATTTTTCAGCTGACAATACCAAAGAAAAAAAAAGTAATGGTTAGGTTATACCTAAAGTTATCTCCTAAGAATCTAATCAAATGTACCCATTTTAGCTGTATTACATAAAAATGGAACTGATTGCTTAAACATGTATAGTAATATCATTACAGGATGTAGTAAATAAACAGCTTGAAAACATTTAATTTTTGCAATTTCATTTGGTGCCACTAGACACATGGAGATGGCACAGACCTACTTGGTCATGTCCAATTTTTTTGGATATAAAACATAGGACACACAATAAAAGCCAGTACATAAATCATAACTATATACCAACAAACACAAATTCCACAGCAATGGAGGAAGTTCAAATTTTAGTAAATAAATCATAATTTTATTAATGTCAGTGCATTGCCTTTAGTGTGTCTTATAGCATATTAACTGCTTTAACACTTTTTTTTTTGCTTTCATTTCCTGGTTTGAAAGATATCATTGAAAATGAAATGGATTCTACAAACATTTAAAAAAATATATGAACTAAAATAAAATATAAGACGAACTGTAAATTGTTGCCTACAGTGGTATTTCACTAAGATAAATCTGGGAAGAAACAAACCAACATTTTAAATATTTTGTAGAATTCTTACCTGTACTGTCCGCCATGTCAAGTGTGCACTGAAGCACCTACTACTGACACACCTGGAACTTTGAACCTTGAAACACAGAGAGAAAAAAACATTTGCTTGTACATACACAACAGAAACAGACTGGAAGCTGAGTCTACAGAAGCTCTAATACAACAAGACGAGCCCTGATACAAAGCCAGAGGAAGACTGATAATGCCGACACTGATACTCCTGACAATCACTGTTTTACCAAATATATTTTCTCTCTGTTGTAATGCACTTTGTTTGAGTGACTGATGTTCTTTTCCACCAAGTATACAAAGAAAATGTTTTAAAACAATTAAGTAAAGATTCCCTCTTGAACTCCACCTTAATTTCCCTTTTCTTCATTTTCCCCAATATCTGTCTCTATAATAATGTGTAACAATGTCTCCCTTGTGCAAGTGTATGTAAAACTTATGCAAATAAAATATTAAAATTCTCTAGGTGTAATAATTTACAAATTAAATAAAAGTGATTATTGGCCAATCAGAGCTCAGTATTGTAACAGGCAGCTCACAAGAAAAATTATTCAAATGTGACTTTTGATGTTCTTTAGGAAGAACACAACAAAGTATGATATTTCCTTGATTAGAGTCTAAAGGCATTCCCTGACACAACATTATTTTGCTGTATGTGTGATTGTGTGGGAAATATCTCTGTATGATTAATTTTTATATTTATAAGATATGAAGCAGCAAGAGTGCCATTTTCCTGGATGTCAGCACATGTGCGATCACAAATGTGATATTCCTTTTATACAACAGTTCAACAAACAAGAATTTAATTGACTGCAGGGGCGTCACTAGGCCCTAAACTTCTGCCCAGCCCCCCTAAAAAAAAATATTTGATTAATTAATTTGTGATCGCTTCAGCCCACATAGCAAATGTCTTCTGGCCCAGATCTGGGCTACACAATGACTTTTCCCTCGGCCCAAGTACCGCAAAGAATGACGGCCCTGAAGTGGCCCAGAACTGTATTAAAGGCCCGAATCTCAGCTTTAGTTGGCCCTGAACTGGGCCAAAACAGGTTTTATTATTGGTGCCAATTCTCAGCCTTAAGTAAACCAGAATCCCCAAATCTGAGCCACACCTGAGCCTTATATAGCCCAGACCCAACCCAGACAGCAAGCAGTGTCAGCCCAGATCGGCCCCAATGGATTTCCCGCGGGCCAAATGTGGGCCAACACTATATTGCTGTCTGGGAATTTTAATATTTCATATTATTAGCTTGTATATTACTATGATCGCAATTATTCATTTTGTGACATTCTTTAATGTAGACACAAACTATGCCAATAAAGTACATTAAACTGAATAGAAAATCAGACTTAAAACCCACACATCATGTAACTGTGCAATAAAAAAAACATATTACATTGGTTTTTCTATTTATTTTTATAAAGAACAAATCAACCAATAAAGAGTGCGTGTATAAAGTATACAGTCTATAAGAGAAACAGACACGTAACTTAATCATAAGAATTTATTGCAGATGTGTAAAAGAGCAGTACCACAGTAGTCCAAATGACGATGCATTGCAGTTGCAGTCCTCTCTGGCGAATATAATAGTAGTGTGAGGAGCAGGGAATAATTTAAATTGTTAAACGCTGAAAATACTACCCCGATCCACTCCGTCAAGGCGCGCGTTTCTCATTCAAATCACGCATCACCGGAAACACGGCATGTCGCAATCTATGACGAGAACTGACGAGAGTCAATAGCTGTGTCCCAAAGTTGAGTGTACACACTGGACTTCGAAGACCAGGCCTCCGAAGTGCACGAAGGGTCCTCCGAAAGTGCGTGAGATGCTCCGCCTTCACAGGATTTTCTAATTCGGCCACCATAGACATATAAATAGCTAGACGCCTCATTGGCCGCTCGACCCATAGACAGTAAAAGAAATGGACACAGGTCTAACATGCTCTAAAACCTCAATTTTTAGTAAAGAATCATTTTTGTTATGTTTATGTAAGAAATGTGTGGCCATATGGTAATCTGCATTATTGGTACGAATAGCATACTTATGTTCAGCTAATCGATCACGCAAACGTCTCTTGGTTCTGCCTACATAAAATACATTCTTACATGGGCAAGATAAACGATATATAATAAAGGTGGTGTTGCAGTTAATAAAATCTCTGATTTTTTATATTTTATTGGATTTAAAATCCACAAAGTTTTTTGATGGGATAATGTTACTGCAATGAGGACAATTCATACATCGATATAAACCAATGGGTCTCTTGAGCCAATTTTCTTTTATCGCAGGAGGAAGATAAATATGAACCAATTTATCACAAAGTGTCGGAGCTCTACGATACGACACCAACGGAGGTTGCGGAAAAATCTGTTGAAGTACAGGATCAGACTTGATAATGGCCCAGTTATCTAAAATAATCCGTTTGATATGTCTAGCCTCCATGCTATATTGTGTGACAAAAAAAGGGCGAGATTGAGTGTCTGTTTTGTGTACCTTCTTAATAAGGGTGTCGGCACGTTTTAATAATTGAGCTCTAGACCGTGCACGAGCAACAGTATGATTTGTAAGCTCTTTTTATGAACCGTTCTGACATATTGTCCGCCTGTCTCTCAAAATCAGCATTATCATCACAAATACCCATTGTATGACAAGGATTGGATGGAAAAGGGTATCAGGTTCATCAGGTTTGATTATTAAGGCTTTTAATCGGCAGGATGCTGCTGGTCGTTGTGCTCTACTGGCAGAGCTAATTAGACGTCAAATTTAACACCGCATACATTAACGGATCTGTCAGCCCCCCCTCCAATGTTAAACTCATTCCTGCGCCCCTGCCTGTACTGATATACTTTCAACTCCCACATCTCTTACAATTCACATGAATAAAAAGAAACTTTTGCTTAAAATATAACACCTTTACTCGAATTCAGATCCACAAATGTCAACATCAGGCCCATCATCATCATCAATATCAACACCAGTAGAAACACTAAGTGAAAAAAAATACCTCCATGATGCGTTTTTGCCCAGAACTCATGATCCCCTAATTTACTGGAAAGAGAAAACAGTAATCTTTCCTCATTTGTATGTCCTTGCTAAAAAATATCTTTGCATGCCAGCAACAAGTGTCCCTTGGGTGAGAGGATTTTTTCAAAGGCTGGAGAAATTATCGGTAAAATAAAAGAAGTAGGCTAAGTCCTTCCACAGCAGAGAAATTAATATTTTTGAATAAAATCTCTAAAAAAAAAGTGAGACATTGTGGCTCGATTTCTTTTATTAATAATAATTTTTCATGACCAAAATAACATTATGCACAGTGAGAAGCCTACAGGTTACAAGCTTCACATATTAGAAAAATAAAATTATAATAAAAACAACACATTTTTTAATGGCCCGTTGTCAAGGTTGTTTCAGATCAACACCTGCAAGTGACCACTAGCTGTCACCGTTGAGACGGTTGTCGGATTGATTCGAAGCCTCGACACAATATGCCATATTTGCTTCAACTGTTTCATTGCTTCACGAAGCCTCGATCTGCCCACCACTAATTTCCCAAGTTACAAAAACAGCATTCTTCCATCTTAGAAACATTGCCAAGCTACGAAACATGTTACCTCTTTCTGATGCAGAAAAGCTAGTTCATGCATTCATGACCTCTAGACTGGACTATTGTAATGCACTGCTAGCTGGTTGTCCTGCATCTTCAATAAGTGATGTTTTATTAACAAGTTTCGGGAGGAGCACGCACAGATAATTAACACGGCCAATTCATCATCAGTAATCACATCCATCTATCCAATCAGCGCAAGAGAGAACCCCTATGAATAATAAAAGCAGTCCTACCTTCGTTATTTCTAGTCTTTCAGCATCCCTCCACCACCCCGACTCCTCACTTTCAGCCCGTTCCTAACCCAGCACAGGGAAGAACACTTGGGGGGAGCACTTGGGTCCGGGCTAAAAGCCGGGCTTGGTCCCCTCTCCCCGGACAGCACGCCAAATACGCATAACCCTTTACTCAGTTTATTATATGTAAGTGTGAACTCGTGAAACAAGCTACAGGTAGTCCAAAATGCAGCGGCTAGAGTCCTTACCAGGTCAAGAAAATATGATCATACTACACCAATTGTAAAGTATCTGCACTGGCTACCTATTAAGTTCCGTATCAGTTACAAATTATAATTACTTACCTATAAGGCCCTTAATGGTTTAGCTCCTGCGTACCTAACTAGTCTTCTACCACGCTACAACCCATCACGCTCCCTAAGGTCACAAAACGCTGGACTTTTGATAGTACCTAGGATAGCAAAGTCCACCAAAGGAGGTAGAGCTTTTTTGCATTTGGCTCCCAAACTCTGGAATAGCCTTCCTGATAATGTTCGGGGTTCAGACACACTCTCTCTGTTTAAATCTAGATTAAAAACACACCTCTTTCGCCAAGCATTCAAATAATGCATCTCATAATTTTGGACTGCAGTTATATCTGATCAAATGCGCATTATTATTCTTTAGCTTGGGTTAAACTAATTAATTTTACTTTGTTGGAACAGCAGCTACGCTAATTATGTTTGTTTCTCTGTTTTGCCACGGGATTTACATCCCGCAGTAACTAGGATTTACACAAGCTCCAGTCTGGATCCAGAACACCTGAGAAGAGATGATGCCAACCCCTCAGAGGACCTCAGATGATGCTAAGCCAGACACAACATACAGAACTAACAAATATTGCTACAAGTGTGATTGTATCATATAATAATTGCTGTTGTTCATCGTCTGGTTGACTACATCTTGTATTAATTTTTCTGAAATTTCCTGTCATATGCACTTAAACTGACAGTCACCACTGATAAGCTACTACTAAATATTGAAGAAACTTAATTTTCTGTAAAGTTGCTTTGCAATGATTTGTATCGTACGGAAGTTCTAAGCGGCCATGCATTATAATTTTATTTCTTTTTGTTTTCTCGTTATAACGACTTAATTTTCTCGTTATCTCGACATAACGAAGGTCATTTTCTCGTTATAACGACTTAATTTTCTCTAAGAATTTACAAAACTGCGCCAGCAGGTGGCACTATAGACCTGAATATAACTGATGGGGTGTTGTATACTATCCACTTTACTGTACGCGGACCTTCCTCGTGATCGCTATAATTTGTGCAGTCTTGTTTATTACTGACATTTAATTAATTCATAAATGTTAAATGCTTGAATCAATATGAATATTTTGTGTATTAAGTTCCTGCTAGATGCATGAGTTTCACCAACGCATTCTGTTTCATCAATAACTGCTTATCAAAACCAAGGTTGACATCACTGTATTCTGTTTGCACCAATATATATTATATTTGTGCTTCTTTTAGGCTCATGATTAATTTAAATTTAATTTAAATTTAATGATAAGGTAGTTAATAAGCGGAGATGTTCTGTGTATCTACAGTAGGACGGGATTTAACGATGTAGACATCAGCTTCTTTTCCTTATTACTAATCTTTATTGTTAACCATATTGATGAGAAATGTGATGTATATGTAAAATCCATAGGCTAATTTAATTCAGTTTTGTTCTGTAATGTTGTAATGGTTTTTTTCTACACACACACACATACACTACAGGTACACATGAACGCTCTTTTCAAACAGAAGCTTATAACACACATGATATCTGCCACATAATGACTACTACAAATTACAAATTATATATAATTTTATTTCATATAAAGGGAAAATTAAAAGTGAGTTTAATCCAAGCAGCTCTAATGGCGCGGTGTTGCCATTTAAACATGTTAATTACAAAAACAAAACGTTCGTTGTACTGTCTCTGGAAAAAATCAACAGTGATTGATCAGCCTTTATTTATACAGTATTGTAGACGTTATTATTACCTAGGCGAAGCAAAATTTGCTGAAATATAGGCTACAGTAAGAGCGCCTGCATGGCTGTCCATCAGATGCCTGTCAAAGTTGAGTTCGTTACTATAGCAACAGTAAAACTTTCATGTCGTTATAACGAGAAAACAAACTTTCGTTATGTCGAGATAACGAGAAAATTAAGTCGTTATAACGAGAAAACGAACTTCGTTATGTCGAGATAACGAGAAAATTAAGTCGTTATAACGATAAAACGACTTTCGTTATGTCGAGATAACGAGAAAATTAAGTCGTTATAACGAGAAAACAAAAAGGAAAAATATTATAATGGATGGCCGCTTAGAACTTCCGTAGTATCGTAAAAAGCGCTATACAAATAAAATTGAATTGAACTGAATTAAACTTGAGCGCTATACATCAGCTTTGTGTGCTGCTGCAGTTACCGGGGAAACCACTATATTTCTGAAAAGTGAAACCTGCTGGCAGAGAACGAATGAGCTTTTTCAATAATCTGCTATTATTGCTACATATTTTTAAATAAATACTAATGCATTATAAAAAAAAAAAACTAAACAATTAAGACACTGATATCTTTTTATATGCTATTTAATATAATAATCAATTGATAATAATTAAGTTAATAGAATAATTGATACTTTTGACTTTTCTTAAAAATTGTTTAAAAGCTGAAATGTAAAGTGCAAATCTTAAAAAGGTATTTAAAGGTACACTGCTATTTATCACTCCGCATTGTCTGACATGAATTAATAAAGAGACAGCAGCGATTCTACAACGGGTTACACTTGAGAGACATTGAGAATAGAGTAAATGAAGTATCCTATAAGGTGATTAGTCTGATTAATATGACACACACACAGATATATATATATATATATATATATATATATATATATATATATATATATATATATATATATATATATATATATATATATATATATATATATAAATACTCAAATTGCTGTAATACTGTGAGATAGTAGTGACTGTTTGTAGTTGTGGGGGGCCTATTTGGGAGAAAACCCAGGGCCGTTTTTTACATTGGATTGTGGGTAATATTAGCCATTAGAGTGTGCACAGATCCACACTTTAGAAATCAGCCTGAAATAGTATACCATCCGGGGACTTCTGGCTCACACTTTTCAACACACTGTGCTTTGGGACACACTTATTTTATCTCACAAACTATTTAGGATGATGGACAGCAAGTTTGACAGACTATGGCATAATGTGGTATTATTGTTCTCGTTATGATGGAGGAAGAAACTCATTGATAGTGAATACCTTTTCTGTAACAAAGCATTTTTTTCACTAATAACTGAATGACTTTGTTTCTAAAATGTAACACCATGAGAGGAACTGCCGAAAGAAAAAAGTGAAAAAACAGTAATGCAGATTGTGTTCAGAGTAAATGAGTCAGTGTGGTTAACAATATACAGATCTCACACTGAAGAACATGTTTCACAACCACTGTGATGTCAGTCTTGTGTTTCCCCAGGTCAGTGGTTATAGTTATAGTCAATACATACACATATATATACACATACATATATACATACATATATATATATATTTTTTTTCTCATTAATGTACACACAGCACCCCATATTGACAGAAAAACACAGAATTGTTGACATTTTTGCAGATTTATTACAAAAGAAAAACTGAAATATCACATGGTCCTAAGTATTCAGACCCTTTGCTCAGTATTTAGTAGAAGCACCCTTTTGATCTAATACAGCCATGAGTCTTTTTGGGAAAGATGCAACAAGTTTTTCACACCTGGATTTGCGGATCCTCTGCCGTTCCTCCTTGCAGATCCTCTCCAGTTCTGTCAGGTTGGATGGTAAACGTTGGTGGACAGCCATTTTCAGGTCTCTCCAGAGATGCTCAATTGGGTTTAAGTCAGGGCTCTGGCTGGGCCATTCAAGAACAGTCACGGAGTTGTTGTGAAGCCACTCCTTCGATATTTTAGCTGTGTGCTTAGGGTCATTGTCTTGTTGGAAGGTGAACCTTCAGCCCAGTCTGAGGTCCTGAGCACTCTGCAGAAGGTTTTCGTCCAGGATATCCCTGTACTTGGCCGCATTCATCTTTCCCTCGACTGCAACCAGTCGTCCTGTCCCTGCAGCTGAAAAACACCCCCACAGCATGATGCTGCTACCACCATGCTTCACTGTTGGGACTGTATTGGACAGGTGATGAGCAGTGCCTGGTTTTCTCCACACATACCGCTTAGAATTAAGGCCAAAAAGATCTATCTTGGTCTCATCAGACCAGAGAATCTTATTTCTTACCATCTTGGAGTCCTTTAGATGTTTTTCCATGTGTCTTGCACTGAGGAGAGGCTTCCATCGGGCCACTCTGCCATAAAGCCCCGACTGGTGGAGGGCTGCAGTGATGGCTGACTTTCTAAAACTTTCTCCCATCTCCCGACTGCATCTCTGGAGCTCAGCCACAGTGATCTTTGGGTTCTTCTTTACCTCTCTCACCAAGGCTCTTCTCCCCCGATAGCTCAGTTTGGCCGGACGGCCAGCTCTAGGAAGGGTTCTGGTCGTCCCAAACGTCTTCCATTTAAGGATTATGGAGGCCACTGTGCTCTTAGGAACCTTAAGTGCAGCAGAATTTTTTTTGTAACCTTGGCCAGATCTGTGTCTTGCCACAATCCTGTCTCTGAGCTCTTCAAGCAGTTCCTTTGACCTCATGATTCTCATTTGCTCTGACATGCACTGTGAGCTGTAAGGTCTTATATAGACAGGTGTGTGGCTTTCCTAATCAAGTCCAATCAGTATAATCAAACACAGCTGGACTCAAATGAAGGTGTAGAACCATCTCAAGGATGATCAGAAGAAATGGACAGCACCTGAGTTAAATATATGAGTGTCACAGCAAAGGGTCTGAATACTTAGGACCATGTGATATTTCAGTTTTTCTTTTTTTAATAAATCTACAAAAATGTCAACAATTCTCTGTTTTTCTGTCAATATGGGGTGCTGTGTGTACATTAATGAGGAAAAAAATGAACTTAAATGATTTTAGCAAATGGCTGCAATATAACAAAGAGTGAAAAATTTAAGGGGGTCTGAATACTTTCCGTACCCACTGTATATATATATATATATATATATATATATATATATATACAAATGTCTTTTATAAGATAAATAAAACATTTCATCAATATTTATAGGAGAAGTGTGAAGCAGCACTTCTTCATTATGCACTGCATTGAGTCACTAAATACAGCTCTATCAGAATATGACTCAGTCTGTAGATCAGAGGAAGTGAACAAACAGAGGAAGAGCTGATAGTGTTTAAAGAAAGAGTTAAGATCATATAATGAAGAGAAAGACTGAGAGAAAGAGAAAATGTCTGATGAGTGTCGTGTGTGTCTGCTGGGACTGATCTTTCTCTCTTCACTTCTCACAGGTAAACACACTTCTACACGCTCTTTAAACTCCTGTGAAAGAGTTCAGTGCACATATGCATACAATAAAGCTTCATTTATTAATATATAACATAATGATCAGTCAAATGTTCTTGTGTTTCAGGTATCAGTGGAGTGAATTATGCTCATGTGTTCATCAGTTCTGGTGAAAATGTCCGTCTGCCCTGTAATAATGCTCTTCATGACTGTACATCAACTACATGGAACTATAACAGATTCAGAGATTCAGCAGCAGTTGAACTGATTGGTTTAGGGATAAAGAAGAAAGACACAGAGAGTCATGAGAGACTGAGTCTGGGGTCTGACTGCTCTCTGAACATCAACAACATCTCAACAGAAGATTATGGATTTTACATCTGCCAACAATGGACTGGTGTGAATAGAAACCAAAAACTAGGACCTGATGCTCGTGTTTTTCTGCATGTTCTTCATGGTAATTTTATGATTATGTGGTCAATTTAAAAAGGGTAAATTCTTGATTTAATCTCTCATGATGATTGAAGAGTGTGTGATGTGTGTGTTATTCTGTGTTTCAGTCTCATCCTCACAGACTGAGATCAGTGCAGGTCTCTCTGTGACTCTCTTCTGTCAGTTGTATTCACATCCTCGAGGCTCTTGTGATGATTGGATCCGTTCTGAGAGAATTCAGCTGTTCTGGGTGAATCAGGCTGGTGTTAAACTGACGAGATCAGACTCCAGATATCAGATATCATCCTCATCAGATCACTGTATCATCACTCTGAATACAACACTCCTGAATGAAGATGACAACAGAGAGTGGAGATGTGAAGTTACTCAGAGAGATCAAGTCAAGACCTCAGTCACATACACTGTCAAGAGTTCAGGTGAGAAAACATCTCATCAATCAGTCTGTTAGATGTGCAAGTATAATACTAATGCTAAAGTTATCTTGTGTGATTAAAATATGATTGTCATAATCGAAAGTTGTCATAATCTAAAATGAACTAACATTCATCTTTCACAGCTCAATCTGATTCAACAACATCAGTGATTCCAGTCCATAACACACACTCTCAGGATCCCTCAACTACAAACACACACACAACTAAAGGTACATCATCAGTGTCTTCCTCACACCAGTGCTTTACAGCAGCTCTCAGATACTGTTTTCTTCTTAAATCAGTCTCTAGATATAATGAATTCCTCTCTGAAGACATTAAGAGATGGAGTACAGAATCACTAACTGTTCACTATCAGTTTGAGAAACGGTTTATTTGCTGGTTTATTCTGAGCTCAGAAGAGTGTGAGAGACATTAACACACTGATGCTGTCAGACACTTTGATTTTGTGTGTACAGTGAGATTGTGTCAGGAGCTTACTAGCAAAATACTACAGTAAAAGTAAAGTAAAGAAGTCTGTGCTCCTAGTCAAAGAGCAAAACACACTACACCATTTTTTATTTTATTTTTAAAGTAACACAACTGTCTATATCTGCTAAATTCAGCTGATCTTTACAGTTTTTGAAACTATGGCTGCATTTCTCAAGACTCTACACACAAAACCACAAAACACACTCACAACATGCAAAACATCACACACATATCGCAAAAACAAACACTTCTTTCAAAACTATTTTAAATCTTCTAATAATGGTATATTTGCCTAGTAACTCTACACACAAACATAGAGTAATTAGCCGCACACACACACACACACACACACACACACATATTCACACATTCACTCTCTATACAGTATGCATGTACGACTGATGAATTTACACAGTTATGTAACTGAACTGAATCAACACTGAACTCTCTTGAGCTCTGTAATGACACTGTTGACTTGTTAGAGCTGCTTTACAGCAGAATTTGAATCTGACACTCTTGTGAAGCTGCTGTGAAACAAACTATATTGTAGAAAGCACTTTAGAAATAAAGTTGACTTTCTGACTTGGCTTATATGCATATTCAGTTTGTGTACAGTATATATGTATTTAGTAAATATGAATTTAGTATTTTTTTATATCATTACATTGTTTAGAGCATAAGAAAAAATAAATAAATATATATATATATATATATATATATATATATATATATATATATATATATATATATATATATATATATGAAGAGTTTGGTTCCAAAACGCAATAAACACCATTTTTTTTAAAAAAAGTAGTTTTGCTATGCACATCTCGTCAGTAAAGCCGGTTCTGTGATTAATAGTAAATCTCCATCATGTGCTTAAGATCGGAGCAACATTTAATACACAGAGCCGTAGATCATCGACAAGCTATACACCATATCAGGTTCATTAGATGAATCACATTCAATTATGAACGCCATATTATGTAACTTGTCAGCGTTAGTGTTTTTATTAATGCTATTTATGTTTTTGTTAATACAGCACATAGCACTAGTCAGCTAAATGAATGTTACATGATAAAGATGAATGCACTTTTGGAAGTTGAATGTAAGAGAAATATCATTTTGGAATTTCTGTGGTTTAATGTGATATTGTTGTTCATGTTCTTGTTCATGATGAAATGTTACTTTGTTGTTGTAATTAATTTATACCATTAACAAGATGCCCCGTTGAATTCATTTTGGGAGATGGCTGATGAATGTATTTTTAGTCCAGTGCCTGTATACAAGATTAGTATTGACCAAGTTCAGAGGCTGTCAGGTCCGTGTACTTTTTCGTTCATTTATTATTCTATTTCGGAATGAAAGATGAAATTTAAAAAAGGGTGCAGCTTGGTTTTTTGTTTAAAAGAAAAAAAGCAGAAATGGCTGTATTTTGTTTTCCAAATGTATTGTTGTCATCAAATAATAGTAGCCTATTAGAAAATTGGACGAAAAAAACGAAAAAAAAAAAAAAGGTCAGTGTATGGTCCGTGTTTTGATCATTTCATTTCTTATTTAGAATGCAATAACAAGAAATTGAAAAATGGCTCGTTTATTCGTTTTTCCATTTAGTTTAACAAACGGGAAATGAGATTTTGGCTCGATTTTTCATTTTTTCGTTTGAGGTTTACAAATCGGTTTATGGCTTCAATATTTGATCGCACTTGTGGGCGGCGCTGAAATATGTTATTTCCCTGTCAAATGTCGAGAGCGCATTATTGTAGCGCGAAAGTACATTAATATAATGCGCAAGCGGAATCTCTCTGCTCGCGCGGGATATAATGTGCGGAGCGCCAATCTCTCTCCTCGCGCGCGGGAACTGGGCGCACGCTCTCAGATACACATTGCTCTTGTAAGAATTTTCTCTGGGCTCGCTCAGAGAGTATGCCTGCACTTAAAAGGTGTTCAGTGCAATCGCGAACCTCTCCTCTTCGCTTAAAGTAAGCGTGTATATGCTTAGACTGTATCCCGTGCGTTCACGCATGGCCAAGTACTCTTCTCTTCGATTTCTTTCTCTTTGCTCTTGGCATAAACGCTGTCAAAACGGCAACAACCAATCAGAAATAGGCTTCCACGACTGACCAATGAAAACGCGACATCGTACATGGAATCTTATTGGTTGATTTCGGCTCTTTTTCGTGAGCCGGCTCGTTTGACTCAGCTCACTGAAAAGAGCCGGCTCTTTTGGCTCACAAACGGCTCTTTAAAAAACAATAATGTTTTGACTATGATAGGTGTGAAAGCAATTCTAATTAAATTATTAAATGAAATCATACTCACAATGTCTCACAATTTCTTTAAAAATGCATTGATTTGTAATGAAAAAAGAATACTATTAAACATTTGCATTTAAATTACAACTTTTTAATGTATAGAAACAACAACATTACAAAACAAATACAATCTGAATCTGAACAACATAATAGAACCCATATTAAAGAAAAATAAATAACTGAAAGGATTAAACTGGTCCCTCTTTTTTGGCATGTTATATAACCAGCATGAACTATCTCACTAGTTATGTTTTGTATAACTAGCATGAACACACACACACACACACACAATGCTGATCATATTTTTATTTTATGAGAGATTTGCATTCAGAAATGCAAGCTGCCTTACTTTCGAGGGGCTGATGCGGTTTCTTCTCCGAGTTTGACACTGTGTGTGTGGTGTGTGTGTGATGGCTCGGCCCCTCCCTCATGCCATATAATTGGTTGACACCTCGTGTATGATTGACAGGAACAGAATGTGAGGCTGATCAGACAGTCGAAACGAATATGTGCGCCTTTAGGCCTATATAATATATATATATATATATATATATATATATATATATATATATATATATATATATATATATATATATATATATTGTTATTTGAATTAATCAATTATTTTAAATAAAATAAAATGCATCAATTATTTCATTATTACATAATGATTTATGTAATAATGCGAGCCAGCTCTCGTCGTTCACCTACAAGAGCCGGTTCTTAGAGTCGGCTCATTCGCGAACGACCCATCATGGAATAAGTTCACTGAAGTTCAATCAAGACGAGCCGAGATGGATCCGCCGAATCGACGATCTCAGGTAACCAGTTTTATTTGTTTTTTATGTTAAATATGTCAAATGTATCTTAGAAATGTCTGGGAAGAGGGCGATTGGATTATTTTACATATAAATTACCTAGACTGTCAACCACATTGTTCACACTACGTGCCATGCCCATTGAAGGTTAGATTTTTTAGATAAATAATAATAATAATAGTAATAATAATAATAATAATAAAAACAGTGCGTGATTGATTATAACACTCAA
This sequence comes from allo-octoploid hybrid of Carassius auratus x Cyprinus carpio, assembly GCA_024542945.1. NCBI lineage: Eukaryota > Metazoa > Chordata > Actinopteri > Cypriniformes > allo-octoploid hybrid of Carassius auratus x Cyprinus carpio. Next base: position 139,368 of record JANHFF010000154.1, read on the forward strand.
CGATGCAATCCGCGATAAAGAAAATCCATTGCAGATGACACTTTTCATTAATTTCACATCACTTCACTTCACATCACTTCATTCGTAACATAATTTTACTGGGGCATTTTGCCCCCTTATCTTATTCCTCCGAAATATTTGTTTCAGTTTAGCAGTTGATCTCGCTACGTACTTAATGTTTAATCACTGGTGTGATTGCACGAGACAATGTGTTAATTATCAGACGTAAAATATTATTTTTGCCTTTTGGAATCGGCTTTCAAATATATTTGGCTAAAAAATCTAACCTTCAATGGGCATGGCACGTAGTGTGAACAATGTGGTTGACAGTCTAGGTAATTTATATGTAAAATAATCCAATCGCCCTCTTCCCAGACATTTCTAAGATACATTTGACATATTTAACATCAAAACAAATAAAACTGGTTACCTGAGATCGTCGATTCGGCGGATCCATCTCGGCTCGTCTTGATTGAACTTCAGTGAACTTATTCCATGTGCGGTTCAATATCAACCAATAAGATTCCATGTACGATGTCGCGTTTTCATTCGTTCAGTGACCATTTCTTCATATTACACAAAATACGCCAGCAGGTGGCGAAAAAGAGTGTCTTATGTGTTGTCTTAAGGCAACGAACGTTCCCTTTCATAGGTCACTTCGATGCTGCGGTGACGTCACCGTATGGGAACACCTTCGGTGTGACGAATGTCTGAAGCCCTATACCATCTCGCCAATCCTATTGGCCAAATAGCGCTTGGCACCGCCCTACGCATGCGTACGCATCGTATACCCGGGCGCCGCGCGCTATTTCGCTCAGATTTCATTTCCTTCAGGAAAGAGAATCATCTGTGCCCTGGAATCATCTCGCGTTCATAGCGGTTTTCTCGAGCAGTGTTAACTCCTCTTCGCGGACGCGATGAGCTTTCGAAAGTGCAAGGAACCGTGTACCAGGTTCATCACTAAGGGAGACACTCACGAAAGGTGCGTAGTCTGTTTGGGATTACATCACGCGCAGTCTGCGCTTAGTGGCCTTTCCTCTTGTCCCCACTGTGATGGCCTGCGACTTAAAGTACTGCGCTCGAGGGTAGAAGTGTTTTCCAAGGTCGCCCCCGCGTCTAACCCCCGCCGTGTCGCTTCTGCGGCTGCCGAGGCACCGCACGAGGCGATGGCTTGGGGAGACATGTGCGACCTCACTTACGACGACAGCGCGGCGCTGGAGTTTTCTCCACATCGCTCGCTCTCCCCTACCCGAGTGCAGGATGCCACCTTCGTCAAACCCGTTGTGTTCTCGGACGGGGGTTTACAGCCCACCCCGGAGGCATACGATGCTATCTCCTTCGGTTGTGGGCAGTTCGACGACGACGTCTTATCCACCGCGGCCTCGGAGTCTGAGGACTTCGTGGCAGATACGGACAGCCCTCTCCCTCCTAGCGGACAGGAGAAGCGCGTTTCCCCCTCCTACAGCGAGCTGTTGGATGTGGTCTCTCGTGCGGTGGGTAAGCTGGGACTGGATTGGGAGGTTGAGAAGGCCGAGGCCCAACCTTCATCTAAGCTGGACGACCGTTTTTTAACTAGTCGTGCTCCCGCGCAGCCCCGTAGGCCCCTGCCTTTTTTCCCGGACCTCCACCAGGAGGTTTCGAGTTCCTGGAAGCAGCCCTACTCGGCGCGCATCACGAACGCTGCGGCTGCGGATTTCGCCACCATTTCAGATATGGCGAACCGTGGCTATACAGCGATGCCTCCGGTTGAGGAGACTCTCGCCGAACATCTGGCGCCTAATTCGGCCACGGCATGGAAGTCTCGCCCCCTCCTTCCTTCGAAGGCGTGTCGAGTCACGTCTAGCCTCGTCGGGAAATCTTACATGGCTGCTGGCCAGGCGGCCGCATCGCTCCACTCTATGGCGGTCCTCCAGGCCTACCAAGCGGAGCTTTTAAAGGATCTCGACGAGGGGGAGGGCATCACACCCGAGGCTGTGAAAGAGCTGCGTCGAGCAACGGATTTGGCGCTACGCGCTACCAAACATACTGCTCGGGCAGTGGGCCGTTCCATGGCTGGTTTGATTACGGTTGAGCGCCACCTTTGGCTGAATCTCACCGATATCAAAGAAAAGGATAAATCTTTTCTCATGGACGCGCCCATTTCTAAGGACGGTTTGTTTGGAGAGGCAGTTACGTCGGTGGTGGATAAATTTAGGGCAGCGAAACAGCAATCAGCCGCTTTCCGCCAGCTGATTCCACGCAGACCCAGAGAGACTGAACGGCGGCAGGCGCCCGCGCGGTCTCGTTCAACCTCTTCAAACCGCCTACGGGCTGCCTCACGGGAAGAGCCTTCGCCTATGGCGCCCCCTCGTAAGGACTGGGGTCTTAAGGCTTTTCCACCAGCTCGCCAGCGACAGCGGAAAAGATTAGACCTGAGTTCGACGGCTAATGCCTCTCGCTCTCGGGCTCCTAATAGCAGCTCCTGATATTCTCGCTGCTTGCCAGGGACTGTGCCCTCCGCTAGAGAGCGCTATTGGACCGTTTTCGCGCATCCAACCCTCTCACTGCAGTCCCCACGCTCTAACATTGACTGTCTCGCCGCAAAAGGCGCTTCGAGCAGCATTGGATCGAGCAACCATGTCAGGCGTTTCCTCAGACACTCTGCGCGATTCAGCCTTCAGAATCCGAGGAACGCTACAAGGGTCTGGCAAAGACGGCCCGTTTATGACGGCTCATACAGCCGCCGCTTTTTCGCTAGCGGCAGAGCCCGATGTTCATCTTGTTGGATTAATTCCTGCCGTGGACACGCTTCAGGATTATACACAACGAGATGCAACGGATTTGACGCACGCGCTTCCCCGGCTTACGGACGCCGCGAGCTTTCCGTATTCGGGCATGTTAACGCGTATGAAAACGCTGAAAAAGGCGGAAACCTTGAAACCACTGACGCTATTTCGGGCCGCGTGGGAACGCTTGCCCGGCATTTCGCAATGGGTGTTACGCACGATTCGTCTCGGATACACCATTTAGTTTCGAAAAGGCCCGCCTCCTTTCCGCGGAATTCTTCCCACGGTTGTGAAACCAGAGGAAGTCGCGGTGCTGCGGCAAGAAATGACAGCTCTGCTGAAGAAAGGGGCTATAGAAGAAGTACACCCCTCTCAGATGGAGTCAGGTTTTTACAGCCGCTATTTTGTTGTACCAAAAAAAGGGGGCGGTTTGCGACCCATATTGGATCTACGCTGTTTGAATCTTGCACTCAGGACGAGCAAATTCAAGATGTTAACGGTAAAGTCCATTTTGTCTCAGATTCAACCAAACACTTGGTTTGTCACGATCGATCTGAAGGATGCATATTTTCATATTCAGATCATCAAGAGACACAGGAAGTTCCTCAGATTCGCTTTAGAGGGCAAAGCGTATCAATACCGTGTTCTTCCGTTCGGCTTAGCCCTGGCTCCCCGAACTTTTTCAAAATGCATGGACGCAGCTCTGGCCCCGTTGCGGCTCCAGGGCGTTCGTGTGTTGAATTACTTGGACGATTGGCTGGTGCTAGCTCAATCACAGACTCAAGCACTCTCTCACCGAGATTTAGTGCTGAATCATTTAAGCAGCCTGGGCTTATGCACGAATTTCCAGAAGAGTGTTTTAATCCCCTCTCAACGGATAACCTTTCTGGGAATAGATTTGGACTCTCGCGCGATGACAGCCAGACTATCTCTCCCGCGCGTTCAGTCTCTCACGTCATGCGTGCGTCACTTCAAAGTAGGCCGCACAGTGACGGTGAGTTTGTGTCTCAGGCTGTTAGGTCTGATGGCAGCGGCATCCCCTGTAATTCGTCTGGGCTTACTTCACATGCGCCCCTTTCAGTGGTGGACGAAAAGTCAGAACATTTCACCCCGTTGTTTTCCGCATCGTACGATTTCGGTGACACGGAGGTGTGTTATGTCAATAAAACAGTGGATGTCAACCGAGTTCCTTCTAGCCGGAGTTCGGCTGGGGATTTGTGCTTCCCGAGAGACTGTCACGACGGACGCGTCTTTGACCGGTTGGGGAGCTGTTTGTCAAGGGCGCCCAGCTCATGGAGTGTGGACAGCGACACAACGCGGTTGGCACATAAACAGGTTGGAACTACTGGCAGTTTTTCTAGCTCTCCAGTATTTCTCAAATCTGCTGACCCGCCGTCATGTACTACTCAGGTCAGACAACATGGCGGTTGTGTCATACCTGAATCATCAAGGAGGGTTACGCTCTCGCCCCCTGTGCAGGCTGGCGAGGAGTATTCTTCTTTGGTCTCGGAACAGATTTCTATCGATCCGAGCAGTTCATGTCCCCGGACGTTTGAACGTCGGGGCGGATCTGCTATCCAGACAGACTCTGGAGCAGGGGGAATGGAGATTACACCCACAGACGGTGAGCCTTTTATGGCGGATATTCGGAGAGGCGAGAGTGGACTTATTCGCGTCGAGCACGACTACGCATTGCCCACTGTGGTTCTCCCTATGCCCTCCATCGCCCCTAGGCTTGGATGCGTTAGCTCACGATTGGCCCAGGACCAGCTTGTATGCTTTTCCTCCAATTCGTTTAATTCCAGCGGTGTTGTCCAGGATACGGCTGGACAAAGTGGAGCAGCTGCTGCTGGTGGCTCCGTGGTGGCCCACACAGCCGTGGTTTGCGGAACTGGTCAGTCTAATAGTGGGCTCTCCATGGGAGATTCCCCTCAGACAGGACTTACTATCGCAAGCACGAGGGATGATTTGGCACCCGAGGCCAGATCTGTGGAAACTGTGGGCGTGGCCTCTGAGCGGAGTGAGTTAATATGTCCCGGTCTTTCTGCGGAAACCTCCGAGACTATTATGAATTCCAGAGCAGCATCTACGAGACGCTTATATGCTTTCAAATGGAAGCTGTTTACGACCTGGTGTGGTTTTCGTAGTATAGACCCAGTTTACTGCCCAGTGGCTTCAGTACTGGAGTTCCTTCAAGACCGTTTCTCTGATGGAGTAACGCCAGCAACTTTGAAAGTTTATGTGGCAGCCATTTCAGCTAACCACGTATATATGGATGGTGCTTCAGTGGGCCGTCATCCGCTGGTCTCTCACTTTTTACAAGGTGCGCGACGGCTGAGGCCTTTCCGCCCTGTGCGAGTTCCCTCATGGGATTTATCTATTGTACTGCAAGGTCTATCAGGACATCCGTTTGAGCCCTTGGAAACCGTACCGGATAAAATCCTGACCTTGAAGACAGTTCTTCTTATGGCTTTATCCTCCCTCAAGAGAGTTGGGGATTTACAGGCTCTTTCTGTTTCGCCGTCGTGCATGGATTTTGCGCCAGGCTTTGTGAAGGTATTGCTGCGACCGAGGCCTAATTATGTCCCTAAAGTCGCTTCGAACCCCTTTCATTTTCAGCAGACCGTCCTGGAGGCTTTACCCCCTGCTGGGACAGGATCAGAAGATCTAAGTCTTTGCCCTGTCAGAGTGCTTAAGACTTATGTCGATCGATCAGCCTCATGGCGTGAGTCCGACCAGCTGTTTGTCTGTTTTGGACACAAGAATAGAGGCCATGCTGTCACAAAGCAATGCATGTCCCATTGGTTGGTGGAGGCAATATCTTTAGCCTATGAGGCGCGCGGTCTCGCCTCGCCTCTAGGAGTCAAAGCTCATTCCACTAGAGCAGTCGCTTCCTCTCAGGCGGCCCTCAGTGGATCTTCTATGGCTGATATCTGTGCTGCGGCAGGATGGTCCTCACCGAGCACTTTTATCAAGTTTTACAGTCTGGATGTAAGGACGGCTCCTGGCTCCCGGGTTCTCTCCGCTTGAGCAGATGCTTCCTTGGATCCCAGCTATCAGGTACGTCAGGCGTTATGGTATAGGGTTCCCATACGGTGACGTCACCGCAGCATCGAAGTGACCTATGAAAGGGAACATCTCGGTTACGTATGTAACCACAGTTCCCTGAATAGGGAACGAGATGCTGCGGTCCCGGCCGTTCCATACCTGATAGCGTTCTTCTCTTCAGTTCATGAAATCTGAGCGAAATAGCGCGCGGCGCCCGGGTATACGATGCGTACGCATGCGTAGGGCGGTGCCAAGCGCTATTTGGCCAATAGGATTGGCGAGATGGTATAGGGCTTCAGACATTCGTCACACCGAAGGTGTTCCCATACGGTGACGTCACCGCAGCATCTCGTTCCCTATTCAGGGAACTGTGGTTACATACGTAACCGAGATGTATTCACTTGTTACAAAAACTGATTTGGCTTTATTAAAATGGACGCATAATCGCATTCAATAAATAAAAAAAAGTCTAAATAAGTTGTTCAGATGAACAAAGCACGAGGTTTTCTTGCATAATTAAAATGTTAATTGTTTGGTCAGACAGTTCATATATTATATATTCACATTCATAAATCGGGGATTAAACGTGGAGTTATGTTCTGTATGCTAAATATGAAAACAAGCGTATGTGCACAGTACCTATAACTGCACTTTGCTTTTTGCGAGATTGACAGATGGCCGACTGACCCGGTTTACTCTCATTCATTTCGTTCACGAACGAGCAGGGGCGTTTCTAGGATTTTCATTTTAGGGGGGCTCAGCCCCCAATAAGGGTATGATTAAAAAAAAATATTATTTGACTATTAGGGTAGGGTTGTATACTACTAACCTTATTGTAAACCACTATTCCATTGTATTACCTGTATTTCATATATGGGAGTAGAAGTACTGACTGAGCCATATACAACACCGTAAAAAAAAAAAAAAAAAAAAAAAAAAAAAAAAGAAAAAAGAAAAATTTAGATGTGACCAGTCACTAGAAAATTTTGAGTTGGGAATGTAGATTTATTATTTTTTTTTTACAATGAAGACTTCCTGATTCATTATTAGGACATACATGTTTATCATTTGACGATACCACTGCTTTTTCTCATGAAATGTACGTGGAAATTGGCAGACAATTAAAACAACATAAGGGTTCAATGACTGCAGTGAATCTTGGGAACACAGTGGTATTGTGTGTGAGAGGCTGTCTACGTTCTATTCTCAACTGACTTGCTCATTTGCAGACCTACTCCCGCACGACAAGAAAAAAATTTGTATATCCATCTACAATGAAATATAAATTATTATTATTATTATTATTATTATTATTGAGCTTTTTAGCCTTTATAATCAACAATACGGTTGGTTATACATCAAGTCACCCCCTGAAAATTTATTTCATTTCAAATAATTTAACTAACCAGCTAATATTCATTAAGAATATAGACAAAACATGTATTGATGTAATTGTCTGTTGGCAACATGTTTAATCTGTTCTATATGTATTTCTATTTATTAAAAATAACAACATGAATTATCAATTTGCCACTTCTATAAATCAGTTACTTAAAAAAAAAAAAATCACAAATCCCTTTACTCTACTCGCCTCTTACTCTAATATACAGTATGTATCATGATACACTAATGATTCATTATTGCTTAATACAAAATTATATTTAATAATACAAAACAAAATAACTCCACATGATGTTTCTCTCTCTGTGCCCTTTAGTGCTTTCAGACAATGATGTGTGTCTTTAATCATTTCTGTGCATGGTTGCATAATGTAATGCCAAAATACACAATAATATGTTTTAAATTTTAAAAAGTAAATTACAATAAATTATGATCGTTTTCTAAAGTACGTTTTCATGGGTGTTAATCGCTTTATTTTTGTTGGAAGAAAAAACAACTATCACACTGTGATGAGGGCTGAAGGTGAACGCAGCGAAGACGTATTGGTATTGGATGAGAAACCGAACTGTGTATTGGTCCAGTAACATTATGTAAACTGCAATTACAAGAACTGCACCAATGCAGATGTCATATCATAGCAATCTATCAATAAATGCACACACACACACACACACACACACACACACACACACACACACACACACACACACACACACACCTTGTACTCTCTGATGTTCGCTCTGATCGGCGCCCCTGCGGATTGAAAAATGCGCTGAATTCATGCAGACTCAGATCAGGGGAGGAGCCGAAACTTGACGCAAACTTGACGCAGCAAATAATTTTTTAGGGGGGCAGGGCAAAAGTTTAGGGGCTGAAGCCCCCCTAAAAAGGTCCTAGTGACGCCCCTGATATTAACTTTATATTAAGTTAAGATAATCTGTCAATGACTTGCTGATACGTTATATATATATATATATATATATATATATATATATATATATATATATATATTATTATTATTATTATTATTATTATTATTATTATTATTCATTAATTTATTCATTTCTATTTCGAACTATTAAAAATACAAAAGGAAAAAAACACATAATAAATATACAAATGAGTAATATACAAAAACAAATCAACAAATACAATTTTTTTCCCCTTTCTTTTACATATATTCAACCTGTTCGAAAAAAAAAAATTAGAATTAGAATTAAAAATTATATTATATTATAGCCTATTATAGTTATTATATCCAAGTTGTCTGGAACACAGCATTATGTTAACATTTTAATAACAGAGCGTGTACTACAGTTACGAACCATTCTAAGGTGACATTTCAGCACTTAACAAACGGATAGCGACCCCATAAGTAGTACTTACAACGCTATCTCACGACCAATTCGTACGTATTTTACGAGGTGGCTAATTCGTACGAATTTGTACGACCTCACTCGTACGATTTCATACGATTTGCCTAGACCCCAGTGACGGGTAGGTTTAGGGGCGGGGTTTGGTGTAAGTAATTCGTACAAATTCATACGAATGAGTATTCATACATATGAATTTGTACGAGTGTGGTCGTACGAATTCGTACGAATTAGCCACCTCGTAAAATATGTACGAATTGCCGTGAGATCGGGCTGGTACTTAAGGCACGGCTACGTGCGATTGTGTTAAGTGCATTTTTGGGAAACGCACGTGAAACAATAACGAACGATCGCAAAATGACTCGTAGAAAACGCTCTTAAGCTCTAAGATCAATCGTTATCGGGAAACCCGGCCCTGGGCTGAGTTTCCCAAAAGCTTCGTAAGCCTAAGAAGTTTGTAAAAACGATCCTACGACTGATCTTAATATTAATCAGCAGATTACACCTTTAACTTGATTTAAGTGCAATGTCATTATAAGGATTTGATTGTGCTTTATTGTACACTTTATGATTCTTTATTTTCTTTCATTTTTTAAATAATTTGTATATAAAGTACATTATATATTATTATTTAAAGTATAATATTAATAATATTATACTTTATATACAGTAGAGAGAGAGAGAGACTATAATACAATACAATATTATATTATAGTGTATAATATTATATTATACACATTATTATAATATAATATTGTATTGTATTATAGTTATTATATCCAAGTTGTCGGTCTGGAACGTAGCATTAGGTTAACATCAATAAATGATCGTGTAGGCCTACTAAAATTAAGAGCCGTTCTATAAGCTAACATTTCAGCACTTGACAAACGGATAGCGACTCCTCTAAGCAGCACTTAAAGCACAGCTACGTGCGATTGCTTTACGTGTATGTTGGGAAACGCACGTGAAACAATAACGAACGATTGTAAAATTACTCGTAGAAAACGTTCTTAAGCGCTAAGATCAATCGTTATCGGAAAACCCGGCCCTGATAATCTAAATGTAAAGGTTATGTCCAAATCATAAATGTTAATCATATATCTAAATGTTAATGTTATATATATATATATATATATATATATATATATATATATATATATATATATATATATATATATATATATAACATTTAGATATAAGATTAACATTTATGATTTGGACTTAACCTTTACATTTAGATTTAAAATGAAGATTTAGATTTAGATAAAACATTTAGATTTACCTTTAATACTTTATTGTAATAGTCATGTAGTAAAAAATAAAATATATTTATTAAATTAAATTATTAAAAATATTTTTAAAGTAATAAAAATATTGCATAAAGCTTATTTTTAGTAAATCTTGCACAAATGTATTTGTTTTGTAGTTAAATCTGACCAGTTTTTCTTACACATTTTATTTTACAAACAGCGCCCCATAATGTTCTGAATACTTTTGTAAACAATAGCCTACTGTAAATGGTCGACATGCAAATCAAGCTTTGATTATGCTGACTGGAATTTTTGCTGCAATGGATTTTAAATGTAACATATATTTTATTTTATTTCGGCTAATTAATAGACCATAATTGTAAATATTATAGTGTTTCGCTGAGGAATTAATCATTCACATAGTTTAATTTGTAAATGAAAGCACAACATGGTCATTTATTATCACGCATGGACATAAATACAATCATAAAGTCAAAACTTTCTTAGCTTAATTGTCAGATAAATGATAAATGAGGGTGTTGTGTTTTCATTTACAAACGTGACATTACTACAGGGATGATTAATTCCCCAACGGAACACTATTGTACTTATAATTATGGTCTATTATTTAGCCGAAATAAAATGAAATATATGTTAAATTTAACAGGTTTGTTTACGCATGAAATTCGTGGCCACGAGAAAAATGTCATTCCCTAAACATAACATCTCGAGGCCATGACATATGGATGTGTGACCTCGACAAAATGATCTCGTGGCCACGACATAATATCACATT